>JACVVK020000333.1:297500-300000 GCA_018292915.2 Batillaria attramentaria | reverse complement strand
TATCTCACGTTTGGTGGGGTTTGTTGTTGTTGCTGTTGTTGTTGTTGTTTTCACTCTTTTTTGGTTTAGGCCCTGTATGCGAAAATCAGGAGGCAAGATTAACGGTTCCTTGACGGCTCTTACTGCAGCAAACGCGAGTAGAATCTTCTTCTTCTTCTTCTTCTGCGTTCCCTGTTCTGGACTCCGCCTCAGATGATTAGGTGTGTGGTCTTTATATAGGCAGTGGTCTTCAAACGAGTAGAATCAAAGTGCAACACTCCCACTAAGCCAAACTTACATCCATCCCGCCATGAATGAATGATGATTTTTATTACCGAGGCCATGGTGCACACTGCAACCCCAGACTGACTTGGTAGGAATTGAGTTAATTTAGCATTACTTTGGGTTGAGGGTGAGTGGGTGGGTGTTTGGGAGTTTAACGCCCTTTTCCACCCCAGACTGATTTGGTAGGGATTGAGTTAATTTAGCATTACTTTGGGTTGAGGGTGAGTGGGTGGGTGTTTGGGAGTTTAACGCCCTTTTCCACCCCAGACTGATTTGGTAGGAATTGAGTTAATTTAGCATTACTTTGGGTTGAGGGTGAGTGGGTGAGTGTTTGGGAGTTTAACGCCCTTTTCCACCCCAGACTGATTTGGTAGGAATTGAGTTAATTTAGCATTACTTTGGGTTGAGGGTGAGTGGGTGGGTGTTTGGGAGTTTAACGTCCTTTTCCACCACATTAGGGTGATATCAAAGACGAGGCAACGGGAAAAAGGCCAGCGCAATTATTTGGCCCCAGCCGGGATTCGGACTCACGACCCGAGCATTGAAAGTCCAGCGCTCTACCATTCGGCCACCCTGTCTCCCCTTACTTCGGGTTCAATTGTGAGAATGTACCTTCTATATGTGACGATAAAACAGCAAAATACGTAAGAAATTGTACACGGAAAAATTGAAATGTCTAGTTCGTGAACACTTTCTGAAATGGTATGAACGAAAATGACGTCACTGGTGAATTGGCATGTACGCACGCTACTGCTCAAGGGTTTTTCCAGTTTTCTTTAATTGGATTGTTTTCAACTGATGAACAGTCACGTGCCAATTATCTGCTTGTTTCTGCCTATAATTATATACACCCACGGCCTACAAGTTCTGCTGGCTCGTCGGGTGTTATGTGAAATTTTTGTCTACTCGGCTGTTTCAGCTAATTAATCAGTTGCCGTGTATGCGTACGGAGAATTGTGGATATAGTGCACAAGTATTTGAATCCTTGTAATTGGCAATTACCGTTACTTGTCGAGTACCTTGTTATCTTGAATTCTTATGTAGTAATAGACATGCTACAAAAGTAGGCCACATTGTGCTGAATGAGGCTGCAATCGTGAACGAAAATTGTAACCGTCTTAATGAATATGGTGGAAAGCACAGAACAAGAAACAAACCAACTTCTGGTGATGAACACAAAATAATCTGCAGTTTCTGGAGAACTTGAAATATATTGATTTTCCTTTTTGAAAGTTACTAAGTTAGTGGTGCATACGCACAAATGATGTTCGTTTGTTGTTGTTGTTGTTGTTGTTGTTGTTGTTGTTGTTGTTGTTGTTGTTGTAGTTGTCAAGTTAAACCTAGGCGTCACGATTTCCTTTTCAGTTCAAGATTTTACTTCATCTAAATATTTAAATATGCATCTATTCCGACTGGCTTTCGATTAGGTCCACTCACCTCCTCCTGATTCAGCTGCTGTGTGTGTGTGTGTGTGTGTGTGTGTGTGTGTGTGTGTGTGTGTGTGTGTGTGTGTGTATTCGTTGGTGTGAATGCGGGAGTACGCGCATTGAGTCACTTTGTGAGAATTTTGCGCTATATAAGTACAAATTATTATTATTATTATAGGGCACACATTCTTTAACCCACCTGGCCAAAATCGTTGATACTGACTGAAAATATGATATTAAAATTTCCCAAGAATGGTCCATGCACTTGGACAAGTTCTCTTAATTGCCTGAAAATGTCACGAACGGGTTGTCCAAATATTCAGTTTCTGCACGCGATTATCCAAACACTTTGGTCAAAACGACAACCTTAAAAAAGTCTTCTATGCGTGCTGTGTAGTAATGATAAAAAAAAAAATCTACTGCCTTACTTATGGGTACATTATCCCGCAAAGGGATGAGGATTCTGACAACTATGGCTGGGTGAACTGTTTGCTCAGTATCCTTTCGCGCTTTTCCTCTCACACAATTAACCCGTATAGGACAAAACAATCGGGTCTATAGCACTGTTGCCAGTTTCACGAAGTATCAGAAAGCACTGTATGAAATTGGTCGTCTATACAATGCGGTCTTGACAGAAGTATCTCGCGCTGAAAGTAGCAACAGGTAGTCGCAAAGAGCGCTTCTTTCAACACCTATCCCAGATCAAACAACACGGTCGATAGATAATTTGCGTTCCGATGCACGAGCGCTTACTATTGGTTCTCTCGTCATCCATTTTTTTACTTTTTTTTTTTGTTGTTTTTTTTTTT
>JACVVK020000333.1:282500-292500 GCA_018292915.2 Batillaria attramentaria | reverse complement strand
GCCTCTTCAAATATCTATTAGCCAACAAATAACAAACAATCATAAAAATAGGTACCACACGTTCACATAAATATGGACATACTAGTTCATACATGCGATAATATTGTGTGTGTGTGTGTGTGTGTGTGTGTGTGTGTGTGTGTGTGTGTGTGTGTGTGTGTGTGTGTGTGTGTGTGTGTGTGTGTGTGTGTGTGTGTGTGTGTGTGTGTGTGAAGTTTCTTGTTCCAGGTTTACGTATGTTCGATCATTTGGCTTTTTTTGTTTAGTTGTTTGTTCTTAAAAACCGGCAAGTTTGAAAATTGGTTGCAAGACCAAAACTTCCACCGTTTTCAAATAAAGTTATTTCAATTTCAATTTCTCTCTCTCTCCCTCTCTCTCTCTCTCTCTCTCTCTCTCTCTCTCTCTCTCTCTCTCTCTCTCTCTCTTATTCATGCATTTTGTTCTAGTTCTTTACTTTGGTTTCTTCGTTTCGGGGGGAGCCGGGGTGGCCGAACGCTAGAGCGTTGGATTTTCAATGCTCGGGTCGTGAGTTCGAATCCCGGAGTGGGCCAAATATTTGTGCTGGCCTTTTTCTCGTTGCCCCGTCTTTGATATCACTCATACGCGGTGGAAAAGGACGTTAAACTCCCAAACACCCATGTCTTTGTTTTTTGTAGTGTTTTTAAATGCTGTGGTACTATGTAGTTTTTGTAGTGTTTTTAAATGCTGTGGTACTATGTAGTTTTTGTAGTGTTTTTAAATGCTGTGGTACTATGTAGTTTTTGTAGTGTTTTTAAATGCTGTGGTACTATGTAGTTTTTGTAGTGTTTTTAAATGCTGTGGTACTATGTAGTTTTTGTAGTGTTTTTAAATGCTGTGGTACTATGTAGTTTTTGTAGTGTTTTTAAATGCTGTGGTACTATGTAGTTTTTGTAGTGTTTTTAAATGCTGTGGTACTATGTAGTTTTTGTAGTGTTTTTAAATGCTGTGGTACTATGTAGTTTTTGTAGTGTTTTTAAATGCTGTGGTACTATGTAGTTTTTGTAGTGTTTTTAAATGCTGTGGTACTATGTAGTTTTTGTAGTGTTTTTAAATGCTGTGGTACTATGTAGTTTTTGTAGTGTTAGCTACGGCAGGTACGAAAACTGACTGTTTTACGTCGATGACATCAACCGTTGTAAAATAAACAAAGGTTCCATTTCTCTCTCTCTCTCTCTCTCTCTCTCTCTCTCTCTCTCTCTCTCTCTCTCTCTCTCTCTCTCTCTCTCTCATTTTGTAGTGCCTTTTTTGTGTAGCGGCCGCTGATTGAAAACTGACCAATGTATGGCCAAATCTTTTCCGTTGTAAAATAAAGTTCGTTCGTTCGTTCGTTCGTTCTCTCTCTCTCTCTCTCTCTCTCTCTCTCTCTCTCTCTCTCTCTCTCTCTCTCTCTCTCTCTCTCTCTCTCTCTCTCTCTCTCTCTCTCTCTCTCTCTCAATAGGACAATACTGTAGCCTGAAAAATACTTTGGAGTAAAGAAATATGTTACACGTCAGAAGATTTCACTTAAAAACAGACGCAACAGTAAGACCCAATTTCAAAGAAAAAGAATAGTAAGGAAAAACGCCACAAACGTTTCCCTGCTTACAGAATCAACGCTACGCCGGAATCAGATACAGGGGGAAACCCAATGGAAACAAAACAGCGAACCATGCGTGGAATTCTTGGATGGTTCGGCAGAAGAAAAATTCCACCCATGTTCAGAATTTCGCTCGATGCGAGTTTGCGCGGAGCAAATATACTCGACGGGGGATTCCCTATCGTTTGACGAACCAGTGAAAAAACATCTCAAAGTTTGGCAAAAACAGAGCGACTGAGTATCACAGACGTAGCCAGCTCACAAGACTGTAGAACATCAACCGGCCGAACTTTGTGGAATGCAGGGCCCGCATGTAAAAGTCGGGGTTAGGGAGTTTAGCCCCGGGTTAGAGTCTAACCTCGAACTAAACTAGCTCTAGCGTTAAATTTTCTGGGGTTGTTGTTGTTGTTGTTTTTGCTTTAAATCAGGAATTGGGTCCATTCCAGCAAGGTGCCTATGCCGTTACAGAAGGATTTTTTGTCTTTATTTCTTCGCTTCCTTTTTTATTCAATTTTGTTTTGGGGTTTCTTTTGTCCTAGTATGGGTTAGGCCCTTAGCCGTGGGTTAAATTAACCTCGAGTTCTACATACGGGCCCTGGCTGATTTCAACATGGGTGCGTGGTGCGAGAACTGTGTTTGTAGGTGATGAAAAATTACACCCCGCTCTGACACGATCTTTCCGTTTGCTGGTGCTAGATTGTGAGTTCGCGATTTGTTTCAGTTGAGGAATCTGTTGAAACAGAGAGAGGTATGTATACAAGTACTTTATACATGTTTTGCACTGTCTAGCTCTCCCTCTGGTTCATACGATAAATGCTAGTGTTTTAGAGGAAGTAAAGTAGGTTTCTGCAACTTGTAACAAACGTTGCTGAAAACCAGCACCCGGGTCCAGACAAAAACACGGACAGCCTAGAGGTTTTTTTTTGTTGTCGTTGTTGTTGTTTGTTTGTTTGTTTTTTCGTGTTTGTTTGCTTTGAGACTGAGAGAGAATGAATGGTTGAATGAATCTTGATTTCTCAACGGTAGAACTTTTAACACAAAGGTCAATTTCTAACTTACCGTCGCCACATCTACTACATAATTAAAGCACACACACACACACACACACACACACACACACACACACACACACACACACACACACACACACACACACTACTACTACTACTACTACTACTACTACTACTACTACTACTACATATCTCAGAGAGAGAGAGAGAGTGTGTGTGTGTGTGTGTGTGTGTGTGTGTGTGTGTGTGTGTGTGTGTGTGTGTGTGTGTGTGTGTGTGTGTGTGTGTGTGCGGGGGTTAGGAGGGGTAAGGATCTGGGGAGGGGGGGGGGGGAACAAAAATCAGTGGGGACAATGTCCACTCTCCCTTGTGGCGGTCACGTTAATCACCAACTAACCAACCTAGCACTGACTACGTTCTTGTGTTCCCGTTCTGTGTGTCAGATAAGAGTTGTTCATACACACAGGGGATGGAGCGGGAGGGACACATGTCCGCCTCAAGCCACAAATGGGAAGCGTTTACGTGCCAGAATTCACATTCAGTCGTCTGTTTGTTAGACACCAACACACTGACAAGCTTTCCTCTTTTATGAACACCTCTCTCTCTCTCTCTCTCGCACACACCGGGCACACACACACACACACACACACACACACACACACACACACACACACACACACACACACACACACACACACACACACATCAGTATATCATCCCGCCCCCTCCCCCTAAAAAAAAAAAAAACAACAACAACAACAACTGAGAAAAGACCAAAAAACAATAACCCTATATAAACCAACCGGCAAGTCAGTTGTACAACCCTGAAGGAGGGTTCCTCTCCACTGGGTGAAGACTTTGCACGGACACACCCCTAATAAACCGCCACCACCACCCCAACACACACACACACACACACACACACACACACATACTCCAAGAAAGCCCCTGAACAAACCAACCAACCTGCACAACCCTGAACTGAGAAGGGTTCATCTCTGCGGGGTGAAGACCGCGGTATACGGAGACTTGTTTTGGTCCGTTCGTTTAGAATCCAAATAACTCGTATAGAATCTCAGACGGCCTCGGGCTGTGTTGAAGAAGTGTGCTTTGTTGTCCGTGTCTCTAGCGGTTGACTGAACAGATGCTGGTCAGCCGTGTGTAACGTCTCTGTCAGATGAAGGATATTCAAAGTTGCAACTTTTCTCTCTCTCTCTCTCATTGTATGATTTGTGTTTGCAAAGGTCGCACGTGTGTGTGAATGCGTTTGGACCTGACGGACGTATTCTCTCTATGGTTTTGTTTCCTGTAGTATAGTGCACAATTTTCTGTTTTGATCTTCTTAAACTTTTTTTATTTTTTTTTAAATATTACTATTCTTTTTATTTGTTATTGCTTTAGTAGACAGTCTCTGTAGCATTAGCAACGGCAAGTTTGCAAACTGGCGAATTTCTGTCAAAACTTTTACCGTTGATAAATAAAGTTTCATCATCATCATCATCATCATCATCTCTCTCTCTCTCTCTCTCTTTGTTTTTTGTTGTTGTTATTTTTGTTTTTTTGTTTTTTTTAGCCTCAGTTGCATGCAGGATGCCTCAGACTTTTGTTTTGTTCTGTTTTGTTTTGTTTTTGTTTTTTGTTTTGTCGAGCATCCTTTCTTCATTGGCTCCTTTTTTTTCCAACAGTAGTTAGTTCATGAACATGTTTTTCTTTTACATACATACATAAGTGCGTTATTCAAAGTTTTTGACAAAGTTGCAACTTCTTGGGGGCGGTGGAGGGTGGGTGCCGGAATGACTTGGGGGAGGGTGGGGGGTGGGTGGGTGTTTGGAGGTTTAACGTCCTTTTCCACCACATACGGGTGATATCAAAGACGGGGCAACGATGAAAACGCCAGCACAAATATTTGGCCCTAGCCGGGATACGAACTCACGACCCGAGCATTAGAAGTCCAACGCTCTACCATTCGGCCACCCCGGCTTCCACTAGGGAGAGGGGGAGTGCGGATGGGAGGGAGCCAAGATATATTTACACAAAGCACAACAATGTTGCGGTTTGTTTGTTTGTTTGTTTGTTTGTTTGTTTGTTTTGTTTTGTTTTGTTTTTGTATTGTTTATCAGTGTTTTTAATTTTCGCACATACCTGGAAATGTACGTCATTTTTCAGTGGAGGCATTTCCAGTCGGAATGCTAACGTGAAGTAAAGATTTCGAAATCGTGAGCAACTTGAGTTGTCATCTGAAGTTCTGTGTGGCAATGTTAGTACGCCTGACGCTTTTATTCCTCCTCCACAGCACCTTACAGAGTGGACCAAACACTACATTTTACAGGATCACTCTTGTGCTAACATACTGCGAAGAAGGTGTACTCAGATGCTGTCTTGCTAGGCTTTGCACTTCTCTCCTGTAGACACTAGATGACGATAATTATTGTTGTACGACTGAAGCAGCGCTAACGCAAAACCTGCTGAGAAACAACGGTAAATCTTCCCCAGTATTCAAACTGAAGACTGATTGCCAGAAAGACGGGTGGGTGGGTGGGGGTGGGGGTTTGGGGGTTTAACGTCCTTTTCCACCACATACGGGTGATATCAAAGACGGAGCAACGATGAAAAAGCCAGCACAAATATTTGGCCCCAGCCGGGATTCGAACTCTCGACCCGAGCATTGAAAGTCCAACGCTCTACCATTCGGCCACCTCGGCTCCCCAGCAAAAAGGCGCCTTTCTCGGATTTTGTATCTTTAAAGAAAAGGGAAGGAGACTTCTTTTTAAGGCAGCAACAACAAATAAAGTGATGAAGTGTCTCAGTGTATCGTAGTTACCAGTCATTGTAGCGTATTTGACTCCTGCCATGAAATCATTTCACGACCCAGACTGACTGAACTTAACGTTTTTAGTAATACTTCGGTGACTGCCTGTATTCTTAGCGTGCAGCTAAACGTTCTAATAACTTGTTGAAACGTTCAGACACAGGGTTTCCTTCTTAAACTCCCAATACGTTTCTCAGGCATACAACAACGTTGTGTGGGAAAACTCATCGAATGCGCTTAACCTATGCTTCAGAATCAGTCACTTGGGTCGCAATATAGCGGGTGGGTGTTTGGGGGTTTAACGTCTTTTTCCACCACATACGGGTGATATCAAAGACGGGGCAACGATGAAAAAGCCAGCACAAATATTTGGCCCCAGCCGGGATACGAACTCACGACCCGAGCATTAGAAGTCCAACGCTCTACCATTCGGCCACCCCGGCTCCCCGCCGCAATATAGCACTTGAAACCAGTGTGGTTGACTCGGGTTGGCGTTTATGTGGTTTTACATACGTTGAAGCGTACCGCGTACTGAGCAGAGACGTCATTTGGTTACGGACTGAGACACCAACTTGGTCCTACTGCCCCAGTTGTTATGGTTCGTCGTTTTCATTTGTTGACGGAAGGTACATGATGATCCATGTTTTGTGATCTGATGCGCTTTTCCCCAAGAACTAGCTCCAAGCAGAAGTTTTCAAGTAATACAAGAACTGCGGGGATCGACCAGAACATGGAAGACTTATAGATTCACAAAAATCGACGAGAAGGCAGCAACACGCGTGGGAACGTCTGCGCTGGTTGGTGGTTAGTTTTAGGTACTTTGTCGTATCCATGTGTGGTGTGGGTATGGAAGTGGGTGTGTGTGTGTTTAGGGGTTTAACGTCCTTTTCCACCACATAGGGTGATATCAAAGACGGGGCAACGATGAAAAACTTGCCAGCACAAATATTTGGCCCCAGCCGGGATCGAACTCACAACCCGAGCATTAGAAGTCGAACGCTCTACCATTCGACCATCCCGGCTCCCCGTGAGTATGAAAGCGTTAGGCCAGAGATAGTCATAGTTCTCTAGTATCAGAAGCCGATGAGTTAGGAAAATGGTCGCAATGACGAACAGGAACATCTACTTATTTGGCAAACACCCTCAGAGCTTTGCAAGCGACAGTCTTTCCCCCTTCAGAGCATAGAGACTTGAATTTCATCCCTTCAGTCACATAACCCCCTGGCTTTTAGAGTGTCAACTGAGGTTAATTTCACCCTTGACCGTACACTACGCTGTATCAGTCGGTGACAGCCCTCTGTGCCACCACACCTCACATCCACGGGCAGTCTTCAGCCATTGAGCTGGTCTCTTTTCCCCCTCCCAGCAGGCACCTGTCAATTACAGACCGAGTTTAACTGGGTCATCCCTTCCGATAATTTGATCCGAGACGCGCAGACACGACACTGCGGTTTGGGAGGACACGCTGATTGTAAAGAAAGTAGGGATAATGAACTCAAGGTACAATTCCCCAGCAGTTACAGCAGCGAGGGGTCCTAAATGCGGCTGGAATGGTCAATTTTGCCTAGTTCTGAGCGACACGGTACGGCGCGTCGTGTGTCGTCAGCGAATCTGTACTCAGATTTCGAAATCTCGTACGGAGCTAAACCGTGTTTGTTCGTTTGACAAGAAAACATGATGGAAATTGGTCATTCCGCAACTGTCTAACACACACACGCGCACGAGCGCGCGCGCACGCACACACACACACACACACACACACACACACACACACACATGCACGCACACGCACGCAAACACCCACGCACGCACGCACGCACACACACACGGATAGCTGTAGTGCGTTGGTTTTTGCTATGAACGCTTCAAACGCTCGAAAATTCAAACTATCCCACTCAGTGGTTTGTGTGTTTGCGAACTGGTTGGTTATTGTTGTTGATGTTGTTGTTGTTTTAGTAGTTTTTGTTCATTTTTAGTTTTGTTTGTTTGTTTGTTGTTTTGGGGTTATTTTTTGTGGGGAGGGGGTATTTTTGTTTGCTTTGTTTGTTTTTATTTGTTTTTATTTTTGTCGCTTTTTGTTGTGTTGTGTTGTTGTTTTGTGGTTGTTGTTGTTGTTTTGGGTTTTCTGGGGTTTTGGGTTTTGGGTGTTGTTGTCGTCGTCGTTGCTGTCCACGATGGCGACGACATAGGCCGTCTACCGTATCAGCCAAAACTGTACCGGCGACACTGATCATCGCAGCCTTATACTAAGCTGCACAGAGCTGAAAATAACCGTGACGAATGCGCCCACTACCGCCTGTGGTTTTCACCTACTTCGCCCATCGCAGCGTGAGGAAAGTGTATACTCCTAAGGGGAAAAATAGAAACAGGATAAACAGGGAACGGTCGTGCGGAGCTTATTTTGAGTTTTTGCCTCTCGGGTGTCTTCGGTTACAGGGAAGTGGCAGGAATTAGGACACAAATTCGATTGATCTAGTTGGGAAACGGGGTCAACCAAACAAGCGTTGGTGTGGTTGCAGACATAACTCAGTGAAGTTATTAGCAATGTAAATTTGTGGAGATTAGCGGCTGCCAACCTCAGGGGAGGCTTTTACTTACCTTTCTTTCCATCGGTGTTTTGGAACACTCTCTCTCTCTCTCTCTCTCTCTCTCTCTCTCTCTCTCTCTTTCATCGTTGCCCCGTCTTTGATATCACCCGTATGTGGTGCAAAAGGACGTTAACCCCCCAAACACCCTCTCTCTCTCTCTCTCTCTCTCTTTCATCGTTGCCCCGTCTTTGATATCACCCGTATGTGGCGGAAAAGGACGTTAACCCCCCCAAACACCCACCCACCATCTCTCTCTCTCTCTCTCTCTCTCTCTCTCTCTCTCTCTCTCTCTCTCTCTGTGGTCATCATTTTGTCCAGTAAATGACGTTGTCCACTCGAACATTAACTCTGATTGCTGTGTTGTCTTGTAACTGTGTATCAGAAGAGCTAATGCTATCATTTTTATGCTCACAAATCGTTCTGCCGGTGCTGTTTTCGTGGTATCTGTCATCACACCTGAAAAGTGACAGCATGTGTAATGCTGGCACTGAGCCAACGGAAGCGTACTCAATGACGCGGCGCCCACACTGAGCGATCCTGTAGTGTAACAACAATCGTAGGTATTGAAAGTTCGACCGCTGGTGTAAGCAACATTGTATCGCACTAAGAGCTGTACTAATCATCAAAATAGAGTATTTCGAGCGTACATTGTATGCGCACGAGCGAAACTGTTCCAAAATATAAGCTGGCTTAACAAAGATGGACAGTCCGTCCGTTGAATCTGTTGTACCTGGCCAATGATTTACTCCCCCCCCCCCCACCATTAATGATAATAATAATAATGAGCATTGTATAGGCTCTGTCTGAAAGAAAGAACCTTTTTCCGGGGAACCATGCCTGATTGTCATGTGATGTCGTGTTCTGTGTCACATGATTTCTCAAGTACTAGTACAATACAGCAGAGATCAAAGAAAAAGAGGCCGCTATGGATGAAAAATTTTCTGCTTCTTCTTTTCTTGGACAGTGTAACAGACCCAGCAGACTAGATAATATTGCGTGTGTTAATAATAATAATAATAATAATGAGCATTGTATAGGCGCTTTACCCAATTTCGTGAATCGGCTCAAAGCGCCGCGAACTGAACCCAACATGCATGCTCACGTGAATCACCCGCATTCTCTCACACACTGGACATAAACACTGACATTACAATCACGTGGTGCGAAGGGTCAGCTCAGCTATTATTTAAGTTTCGGAATTTAGAATTGCATTTATCTTTCAAATTTGGTGGGCTGAACATTTCCAGGGAAGCCGGAGTACCCGGAGAGAACCCCCGACGATGGGCCCGAATGAACTATGCCACGTACGAGAAGGAAAACTTCTTTGCCCCGAGTGGTACTCGAACCCCTGACCTCTCGCATTGGTGACAAGTCTCTTAACCACTAGACCACCGACCGCCCCCATTAGTCCAGAGAAGTCAGTGAGTCCGCAGTGACAGCTACTGATGTAGGATATAAGTACGACCAACCTAAAAAACCCCTCGGTCGAACTGCCCAAAGCGATCGATCACTCGACAACCAGAAAATGCACGCACACTGAACTTCTAAACCAGTCGCCATTAGTCAAAGAGTACGTACTTGCATTCACAGACCATGATGTCAAATTCATACAAGAAGCCCAACGCACTCTTTCTGCCTAGCCGCCCCAGATTGTACTTACTTTGCCCGCGTTTGATTGGTCAACGCGCAAAAGACCCATTTAGGAAATAACGGTGACCATCAAAGAGCAGCATTGACCCAATCATACTTTCCCTAGTTGCCACACACAATACCTAACCCAATTTCTGCTTGTCATTACGATCATTGGGCGCAATGTCGGTGTTTACGGGTCAGCGCGCGATTCCGATTGGTCACTGGGACGTGCTGTTATCGAGTATGTAGCCCGGACGACGGGAGGGAGAATGCACTGTTGCTATAATCTGACTGGACGTCATTAATTCGCCTGACATAAGATGACAGGCGTGTCAGATCTTGTATAGGAGCAATTTTCTATTCA
>JACVVK020000333.1:262500-280000 GCA_018292915.2 Batillaria attramentaria | reverse complement strand
ATATGGATCTGACCCAGTACTGATACAATGCATCACGACTACGATGGCATTAGCTTGAAAGATAATCCACTCAATATACAGCTCAAATATCAAAGCGCGAAAGGTCAGCAATGGTGTTTACAGCTTTGTCCTCATTTACTGCGGAAACCAGATATCATCATTCCAATATCCTACCACGAAGACCGTTTCAGAGGACAGAAAACGTCATGGTGTCGCGAAATAGGTCAATAGCGCCCTACAAATCTCGTTTGACGGCAGTCCTGTCACAGCCTGTTGATCAAATTAAATGCAATGCTAGGTGATACTGGTTTGGTTGGTTTGTTCTTCACTCCAAGCGGGGAGCCGGGGTGGCCGAATGGTAGAGCGTTGGACTTCTAATGCTCGGGTCGTGAGTTCGTATCCCGGCTGGGGCCAAATATTTGTGCTGGCTTTTTTCATCGTTGCCCCGTCTTTGATATCACCCGTATGTGGTGGAAAAGGACGTTAAACCCCCCAATCACCAACCCATCCCTTCACCCTAAGCTTTACTAACCATAATCGTTACTGATGTTGAGAGCTTGATGCTGTTTGAATTTTGAATGCAAGACCGTGGTGGAGAGGGAGTGGGGGGGGGGGCTGGGCTGGGCGTTTAGGAGTTTAACGTCCTTTTCCACCACGTATGTGTGATATCAAAGACGAGGCAACGAGAAAAAGGCCAGCACAACATTTGGCTCCAGCCGGGAATCGAAATCGGGGGGGAGGGGGGTGGGCAGATACCATTGAAAAAGATCTTGGACCCAGGGGGAAGCGCGTCGCCGCGGTGCAGCGCCACCCAATAGCTATCATATATTTCTTAACAATTTTGCTGGGGGAGGAAAGCCGGATAACCCGGAGAGAAACCCCCGATGAGCATTCTGGTAGTCAGGAAAAACCAGTATCACATATCACAAGCTCGACCTGGGCTCGAACTGTGTGTGCGTGCGTGCGTGCGTGCGTGTTCAGAATCAGTTCATGCTTCTGATCTTTTTCCAACACAGAAAGTGATCGATTCAATTCTCTTGCTCTGATTTATGACAAAAGTACGTGTGCACGGCTCAACATTATTCCACTTCGTGAGAGCGTATTCATCGGACTCACACTGTCTTGAATACGGTGATAAAAAGTGGACTCTATACTGCTGAACAGTCAAGTGAAAAAAGGAAAGTCTCTAAAGCGGACAGCAAACTTATAAACTATATGAGATTTTGTTGCCTGTCACTCAAGCTTATGAAACCAGACCACGGCAGGTTTGGGTTTTTTTTGTTTTTGTTTTTGTCAAGACTATATTATGACTTTCAAGCACATTTACCGGAGACTAGAAAAGGAGGACAAATTCACTGACGTGTGACTGCTTTTTCTGAGGCAATATTCCTGTTGACATCAAGGAGTTTCGGCGTTTTAATCCTGTTCAGTCAGTCGTGACAAATAAAGAACTGATTGCAGGCTTCTATTGATTGATATATGGGTCAATGAGACAGGAGATTCCGTGCAGTACAAGTTCTTGTACTTTAAGATCTTTTCACAACCTCTATGGGTATGCCATAGATCGTGATTTCTTGCACTGAAGGTACCAGTTCTCTCAGAAGGTGTGTGTGTGTGTGTGTGTGTGTGTGTGTGTGTGTGTGTGTGTGTGTGACAGACAAACATATACATACTCAATACACGTTCTACGTCTTTGCATCGTCGCTGCATCATATGACAAACATACTTGCACTCGTATTGTAGCAACGGTATCCAGGATGTTGACTTTTCTGGTTTATGCAAAACACAAAACAGGAACAGGAACAACGTTTAACAATCCAGTCACAATACCTATCACATGATTTGCCACATTGTACTTTTTAAGCCGCGGGCATTTAGGACGGTTTGCTAGTGAAACCGTAATGTAACATGGTGCCCTTCGCTGGTCGGTAACTAGCGTCTACCGAGTACTGAGTCACGTGCGGCTCGCAAATCTTGTTCCTCGTGCAGCACGTGCGTACAAAAGAGACAGCATCATAGGCGCCCTACAAAAAGGAAAGTGAACTTTTCAATTTCATCCTAACACTGTTTTGTTGTTGTTGTTGTTGTTTTAATTTCCTTTTTCACTGGAATGTATCTTCACAAGAAAAGATAGTGACTCACTGAAGACCGATAAAAAACAACAACACATCTTTGATATCATCCATACCCGGTGGAAAAGGACGTTAAACTTCCTAACACCCACCCACCCACTCACTTACCTAACCGTGCCCGCGCACTTGAAGTCAGTGCCTTAGAGGAAAAATGTGAGTTACTGGCGCCACAGATCTCGGCCTGATGCTCCTTTCAGCACCACTTCCAATTGCTCCAGTTTTGTCAATCTCATCAGAATAAGACTTACGTCCACAATATAGGTCCCTGGCCTCATAAACTTAATAAAGCTTCTTGTCTATTTTCGGACGTATGTACTACTCCCTGGATCTGGGCCAGAGATTTGTGTCGGCATTTTGTCCAGCTGACCGACAAAGTCGGGTAAATAACGCTGGCATCCCCTCTCATTTGTCCAAAGACCTCCTTCCATTGTCGCCTGGAGAGGGGTAAATCGGATAGGTCATTTCCTGCGCTGCCCTTTTCCCTACAAAAGCCCCCCTGTTCCATTCGGACTCGGATCGATGATCGTATGGACAGATCTCTCCGGCAACGAGACTGGACTGACCCATCTTCAGAGAGAAAGAGGTGATTTCTTCAAGAGGATCTGGGCCAGACTGACCTGATTTCTCGGAATTACGGCCACGAGGGGGCCGGAAGTGCAGATAAGGTTCGCAGCGTTCGGTTTTCTACGGCTGTCATTGGTGGGAAAGACTTGTCATTTCCTGATGGCCCTTTTTGGGTTTCGGATTTTGTCTCTTGTTTATGACGTGGTTGTCGGTCTTGTTTGTCGGTTGTCAGTCTAGTTTGTGACGCGGGTGCACTTTGCGGGAAGTAGAACTGTGTTAGCCGTCCCTGCGGCTAATGTAAAATGACTAATCTTGTCATTTTTAATCAGAGCTTCAAAGGCGTTTGCCGGACTGATGAAAAGCTAGAGAGAGAGAGAGAGCACAGTTTACAAAAAATGTGAAGTGCTGTAACCTCAGAGCCGTAGCACAGCTCCTGAAAGTGCTCCGGCCATAAAAAAAATTTTAAAAAGTTACGGCCCCTGGCCATTATGTTCTCCTCAATTTCAACGGAAAACAAAAGAATGACTTGTTACCTGTTTGAACGGGGAAACGCAAGTTAAAAAATATTTTTGATGAAGAGGCTTTATTTTGGAAGAACTTTTGCTTTAGAAACCCTCCTGACTGTATTGACAAAATTATGTATCCACAAGCAAAACTACAAGACGAGTTTTTTGTTTTGTTGTTGTTGTTTTTTTGCCAAAAAGTGGTCCGGACATGGCCGGAGAGGCCGGTAGGGCTGCTACGGCCCTGAACCTACAAACTGCCATCACATGATACACAAGGATCGAGGTCACTTTGGTTTCAGACAGTGTTTTTGTTTCATATTTTGCGCTGTCCTTATAGCTAAGATTTCATTACCGGGTCTCTCTTCTGAAAATTCTGAAAAATTCTAGAACGCAGTTGTGCCGGTGTGTCTGTCCAAACGCTGAGAGGAAGGGTGAGGTGGCAGGGCCGGAGGGGGGTGGAGGGTGGTGGGGGGTTAGAGGGAAGAAGGTGGTAGGAACTTGAGGGGATTTTACCACAACATTTGGTCACTGTCGCCATACAACACCAGTGCTTAGTAAAATACTGTAGTGTCCTCGTTCCCCGCTATTGACAGACACGCATCAAGTCGCCCCGAGCACGCTTTTCCCTCATTTACACCCCCACCCCACCCCCACCTCCCCCTCTCCCCTCCAGACCTCCACCTCAGTTTCTAGTTACTCCTCTGCATCCCCTCGGGACTAAGTGGCCATACAGGTATCTCAGTGCCGGCGGCTCCGCTCATTACAGACTCATTGCATTTTCCGATATTACGTCACACACACTGCTTCTCATTGGCCGAAATTGAACCGACACCAACGGTGAATGGTCAGTTTGAACTCAGTTGACACTAACTGCTGTAGCTAGGGGCTGGTGGCATTTTCAAAACATTTCACACCCTGTTCGGGGGGACAGTAGAGGGAGAGAGTGGAGGGGGGGGGAGGGGCGGGGAGGAGAGTAATATTTCGTAACTTGATTAGCACTCGCCATTACGAAGTCACTGAGTAACCTAGTACGTGTTTAGACGGTTGCCGCAAATCAAGCATCAGTGGCTTATGCTTATGTAGAAATATATTTTCTACAACTTATGTAACGGCTTCCATATGATTATTAGAACTGTTTACAGTTTATGTGACGGCTTTCATATCGAGTTTTAGAATGATTGTGTGTGTGTGTGTGTGTGTGCTCAGTGTGTGTGTGTGTGTGTGTGTGTGTGTGTGTGTGCCCAGTGTGTGTGTGTGTGTGTGTGTGTGTGTGTGTGTGCGTGTCGGCGGTGTGAGCTTTGCACGTTGTTTCTGGTTTTGCTTTGCTCTATCTTTTGTTGCTCAGTGTTGTTGTTTTTTGTTGTTGTTGTTTTTGTTTGTTTTTTTTTTGTTTTTTTTTTGGGGGGGGGGGTTGTTGTTTTTTTGCGAGTAGGTCTTTCATTTTCCTTTTTCCGGCAGATTGAAAATTGACCATTGTGTTGTAAATATTTTCCGTTGATAAATAAAATTCGTTTCTTCGTTCATTCCATTTTTGTCTTCTTCTTTTTTTCTTCACACACACACATATATAGTTGAACACGTAGACAAAGAGTACAGACAGAACACTTCAAGACAAGACAACAGGGGCGACGCACTCATTAATCTTAACCGATAGTCCGACCTTGCAGCTGTAGTCTGGTGTATTGCTGGGGTCTACAGTCGATTGAAACCAGTTGCATCTTGATACAACACGACGATAATGTTTTTGCTAGATTGAGAACAACATGCGAGAGTTGACCCTTGTTCATCTCCTAGTAAACGTCAAGGCCTCAGGGTCATGATGAAAGTTTAAAAAAAAAGAAAATTCACATTTCTTCATATTTTCAGCAACATTACATCAGGCAAACGGCCAAACGTGGCAGTTAGTGTAGCTGGTATAAAGGCTTTTGGCTTTTCCCTGTCGCTCAGCGTTTTAGTATGTTTGAATTCTGGTCCTAGCAACAGCAAGTTCGAAAATAAAGGCTGTGTGTGTGTGTGTGTGTGTGTGTGTGTGGTGCATACTCAACAGACCCGTGAGGCTACTGAACCGGAACCAACCGTGACCAGCACCGCACGCTGTGACCTAATTAGACCGTTACCCAACCTAATGACAGACACACATGTTGTTGCGTGGATACGAAACATTACAGCCTCCACCTCCCAAGCCTCCCTCCGCCCCCCCCCCCCCTCCTCTCACCTACACCTAAACTCCTACTCCACGCCTCCCCCTCCCCTACCAATGAGCCCCCTCCCCCTCCCCCGCCTTGCTTTTCCCCCCATCACCCACCACCACCACCACCACCCCCACCCCACTCTCGTCACCACCTACACCTTCCTCTCCCACGCCACGCGCACTCCACCCCCCCCCCCCCCCCCCACCAACCGACCGCCCCTCCCCAATTCCCCCCCCCCTCCCCGCCTTCCTTTTACCTCCTTCCCTCCGCCATCACCCCTTCTACGCCCTCTAATCACTAGGCACGTGATTGACATTCGGCGCTAATGAACAGACCATGGCATGACTGTAGGTACCGTATTTTCACTTGGGTGCCGTGTGGTTAGTGCAGGCCACTGTTTCAATTCCCACCTCCTGTCAAATATTCGGCAGTTTGGAGTCTTGGTTACCGGTATCCACTAACAGATGTCGAAAACAGAGGTGCCTAGTAACGTGACTTTGATTGCCGTACGATTTAATACAACTCAGTGACACGACAAACCGCCGTGAATACGACTGGTTGGTTGATTGGTTGGTTCTGTGGTCTGGATTTTACGTCAGTCCCACCACAAGAGTGCTTAGAGAAAGACCCAAATGCTCACTAATTGTTTAGGCCTACTTGTACGAACTGTATTGCAATAAACTTGTTTTAAAAAAAATGGGCAGGTCTTGTGGGAAGGGACAGCTGCCCTTAACTGAACAGCCCCAGCTGAACGCTATTCAATCCACGTCGGCCACTTGTATCCTTGGCCGTGGCTGTCATGAACATGTGATAATACAAGTATCATCTGCGCCTCTCCAGAGAGCTCCGACTTCAGTGCCAAACGCAAGGTGTATTTTTATCTTCTTTCAGTTCGGTTTTTCTAAGCGCAACGGACGTGAACTATTTCACGGAGGAGAGCTGAGCTACTTGTCAGTATATGATTAGTGGATACTGGATTGGACTGGATCATAACTGTCATATCATTATAATTATATTAAATGGCCTGATTCCATCTTTGCTAAGTCCAGCTTATGTCAGTTCTGGAACAGTTTCGCTCGTGAGTGAGCCTGTGCGCTCGAAATACCCTATCTTGATGATTAGTACAGCCGTGTTACTGCGGTCGCACATTCAAATTCTACGTTGTTGGTGGCGTTACACTACTGAATCGCTCAGTGTAGTGGCGGCGTCATCGAGTACGATTATGTTGGCTCAGTGCCAGCATTACAGACGCTGTCACTGTCCAGTGGTGCCGCGCGCCGATAGATACCACGAAAACACATCAGAACGATTTGTGAGCATAAATAATAATAATAATAATAATAATGAGTAGTGTATAGGCGCTTTACCCAACTGATTTCACGAATCGGCTCAAAGCGCCGCGAACTGAACCCAACACGCACGCTCACGTGAATCACACGCATTCTCACACACACTGGACATAAACATACTACAATCACGTGGTGCGAAGGGTCAGCTCAGCTATTTAAATTTCGGAATTTAGAATTACATCATAGTTTATTTTTCAAATTTGGTGGGCTGAACATTTCCAAAGCAGAGGGGGAGGAAGCCGGAGTACCCGGAGAGAACCCCCGACGATCGGCCCGAATGAACGGTGCCACATACGAGAAGGAACAATTCTTTGCCCCGAGTGGGACTCGAACCCCCCACCTCTCGCATTGGTGACAAGTCTCTTAACCACTAGACCACCGACCGCCCCAAACATCATTGCGTTAGCATCAGCCCCTTGCAAAATTATACCAGTATGCCTCGACTGACTGGGTTTTATCGTACAGCGTCCAAGCGTTATTAACACATTCATTGCGTGCACGATCACGCTGAGTAAGCACTCCTGGCTCAAAAACGACCATTCCCGCGGCCTCGCCGTTTGAACCGATACAACACGCTGCAAGCCATCTGGCCAGCCCGCATACCGATACCGTTGAGCTGCCGCGCTCACACTCGTGTTTTGTTTTGACGGCGGCATGCGCAGGGTTCAAGGCCGGTGCTCGGTGCGGTGCAGACGACCGTTTCGTGTCGCACAGGGCTAGACTGGTGACGCTCGCGACATGGCAAACGACAGTTTTTGTTGGGTGTACGCATGTAGCTCAGTGATCTAAGGTGATGTGGGACTTTTATAAATTCACGACAAGGCGGTGCGCTGGAAAAAATGCCAAATTTACGTAAACGAAAAAAAAATCGATTTTTTTTTTTTTTAGGCCGGTCACGGCCAGAGAGGAAGGTCTGTGGTTTTAGCAAGAGTCGATAACCTTCGTGGAGGCCAGCCAGCACTGAATGCCAGCATCTTCACTGACGGGACACGGAGGGATGGCGGAACTTGAGTAAAACAATTCTACAAAGCTATGGACTTATACCGAAAAAAATTCTGCCTCAGCTCTGCACAATGCCCCGTGCTTAGCATCAGAAAGCACGTGAATTTTTTTTTTTTTCGGCATAGTCTCAAGGCGAGTATTGACTGCTCAGTCCTTGGATTTTGAGGGGGGAAACAAACACAAAAAATAGTATTTCTTTTAATACGAAGGTTATTGTACCGAAAAGTACTTAGAGCTGCTTCGATGAATATTGAATATACATGCCTTTGCATCTGCGTGATGAGGGCTTTCATTTGCTGTATAGTTTTTGCTGTATAGTTGCCTTCTCCTGCGACGTATGTGGTGGAAAAGGACGTTAAACTCCCAAACACCCACCCACCCACCTTCTCCTGCGAAAGCGTGAGGTGCGGGGGACAGTAAAATGTTTAAGTGGCACCTGGTATTGGAGAATGAACTTAGGTCGGGCGCGCTACCTACTGAGACATTGAACCACTGCCCCCCCCCCACCCCTCTTTCTCTCTCTCTCTCTCTCTCTCTCACACACACACACACACACACACACACACACACACCTCCGCGCTCTCTCTCTCTCTCACACACACACACACACACACACACACACACCTCCGCTCGCTCTCTCTCTCTCTCTTTCTCTCTCTCTCACACACACACACCGCTCTTTCACACACACACACACACACACACACACACACCTCCGCTCTCGCTCTCTCTCTCACACACACACACACACACACACACCCCTCCGCTCTCTCTCTCTCTCTCTCTCTCTCTCTCTCTCACACACACACACACACACACACACACAGCCCAACCAACCACTGAATCTCATCAAATTAAACCTCTTCCACAACCTAACACTGTACTGAAAAAGATCCTGTTCAGTCGAGTCAGCGACGAATCAATGACCGACCAAGTCCTTGAACCGTCTCAAACAGTACTAACTTGCGTATATAACGCCGCATGCCGCTTTGTCCTCACACGCCAAACTAGCTGCGTGATCGATTCGCTGATTAAAGTATCCAGGCGCGTGTCTGGTATACAACAACGCCGTGCAACACGTTTCACTGACTGCGGTTTCATCCGTGCACCTAAAACAGTACCTCGTGTCAAGAGACAACATTACAGACCACTGCCAAGACTCAAGGCGGCGTAAGATTGCCTCGAAAGCCTACTTTTGACTGAGTGAGGGTTCAAGCGCTGGTTGGTTTGGCTATTTATAGAAGAATATTCTGCGTTATTCTATTTTGCGAAAATAATGGTAGGCAGACTGGGACTCGACAAAATCCTCTAAATATAGCCACCAATCAGCGCCGTCTCGCTGGTGCTCAGTCCGCAACCAAATAGCGTACACTTCTAGAGCAACGTACTCGCCGGCCTGAGTCACCACAATGGTTTCAGATTGTACAGACTTCAACATAAGTCACGGACCACTTGCAAATTTGGCTAAAATTCCTGGAAGATGTCCGTGCAGCACTTGGTGGTTTTTCAGCTTCAGCAAGCTTTGCAGGGTGCATTGTTGACCCTTTAACACTTTCACAGCAAAAAAAAAAAAAAATTGAAAGATTCCTTGATCTCTATTTTTTTTTTTTTTTTTGTGAAGTCTTAAAAATTAGACCTGTCTGTCAAGGTGGTCCTTGACTTGTGTTGAAGTCTGTATATTGTGACCCAGGTGACTGATTCTTATGCACAGATGAAGCAAATTCGATAAAACGTTTCCCACATTCTGTCGTAAGCCTGTCATACGCATTGAGACTTTAAGCCGCGGGACAATCAAGCCAGGATGCAAGGCGAAAGCTGAGTGACAGTCTCAGGGACGTTTTATCAGAAAAACAAGTTGTTGTGTGTCTGTGTGTGTGGCTTGGTTTTCTCTCTCCCCCCCCCCCCTCTCTCTCTCTCTCTTTTTCAGTCAGTCAGTCAGTCAGTCTCTCTCTCTCTCTCTCCCGTCTTTTTACACGCTAGTGCCAGGGTCAAATGTTGACGACCGTACCTCGGAGCATGTCGTCCACGTTGCTTCAGTGGCACAGTGCCCAGGCCGGCGCTAAATAAGGACGAACAAGTATAAGCACAACGCAGACCGGCACTTGCACTTTTACACTTTGCGCAAACATTCGAACATTCAAATTCTACGACTGTTGTTACACTACTAGTACTGCAGCGAGGAAAAGACCAGTACAAATAATTGGCCTCAGCTGGGATTCGATCGCACGACCCGATGAGAAAGCACTGAGGTACCAGTCCACTGAGGTCGAAGCAGTGCTCCTTCTACACGTTTACTCGCATGGCCTTGAACAAGCGCACTTGTCTCGCACTATTTGGACGGGCCATTCTTGTATGTACATGTATAGCCGTGCTCTTCGTTCTTCACGTGGCGGGGGTCGGTGGCTCAACGGTTTGAGCGTTGGACTCGAGATCGAAAGGTCCCGGGTTCCAATCCCAACAAGGCCAAAATTTGTACTGTTTTTGTTGTTGTTGTTTTTTTTTCACGTTGCCCCGCTTCCACTGACTGTGAACTGGATCTGTTTGTGTAACTTGTTCATTACAGTCAAGGATATATTAAAATGTGGCCGATCTGGCAGTCTGACTGGATTGAATAAGTGGTCAGTTGGACTGTACAGTTAGGGTAGCAGCTGCTATCCCCATCCCCCATAACCTGCCCCCTAGGGCCGTCTGCAATCACCTCGTCAGTTGTGGCGTGGACGATAAACCCCAGCTAACAACCAACCAGTTCTTCACGTGGCGAGGACACCCTTCGTGATCTTCAACAAGACAAAAACTAACGCTGTCTCATACGTGATACTGCGTCGTTCATCACGCCACAATGATCGAACCCACTCTCAACGGCGTAACGATCACACTGCATCTCCTCTCGCACCAATGATCAAGACAGTCGGACTGGAAGGCGGGGAGGCAACCGCGATTACAGGTCATGGGAGCAGGTCAAAGGTCACGTGGGTCGTGACGCTTCGATTGGAAACCGACAAGACTGAGCGACAAGCGCAGTCACTCAGAAACACATTGGATGCTGGTACTAAGCCGCCAGTACTAAGCAAGCTTGTCTGTGAACTCAATCATGCCTTCTTCCAAGAAATACACAGAAGCACTTAGGTACTTCGGTCAGCTGGAAACCGTCCATGGCAACAGACTGAAACGATTGGCGTCAGCAGTTTTCTGAGCTGGCAAAGATTTACATTTAGTGGCAAGAGCAGACTGATACACCCTTAACTGACCCTAAAGGTCTAGTGGTTAAGAGACTTGTCACCAGTGCGTGAGTGCCCATTCGGAGCAAAGAATTTTTCCTTCTCGTATGTGGCACCGTTCATTCAGGCCGATCGTCGGGGGTTCTCTCCGGGTACTCCGGCTTCCTAACCCTCTGCTTTGGAAATGTTCAGCCCACCAAATCTGAAAAATAAATGCAATTCTAAATTCCGAAAATTAAACAGCTGAGCTGGCCCTTCGCACCGCGTGATTGTAATGTGTTTATGTCCAGTGTGTGGGAGAATGTGTGTGATTTACGAGAGCGTGCGTGTTGGGTTCAGTTCGCGGCGCTTTGAGCCGAGTCATGAAACTGGGTAAAGCGCCCATACAATACTCATTATTGTTATTATTATTATTATTATTATTATTATTATTATTATTATTATTAAAGTGAGCGAGATGCCAGTTGACAATGGCCAAATAAAAAATAAAAATAAAAAAGCCATTTTCGAACCTCCTACTCCGAGACTGAGGTGATCTTTCATTTGGCCATTTTTTTACGACCAGCTTGTAACTTATAACTCGATATGACTGTCAATTTCTAGTCAGAGTTTACAAGCAAACACCATAGACGAACGTGAAAAGCACGCATTTGTCATAGTTGGCTGTTTGAGGGCCGGTTTCCTTTGGGCGTCGCTGGATGTCTAATCAGTCATAAACACGACCATTGCAATGGCAGAAGTATGGAGTGGGTGGGTGGGTGTTCGAGGGTTTGACGTCTGTTTCCACCACATACGGGCGACACCAAAGACGGAGCAACGAGGAAAACAAAAACAAAAACAAAACAAACAAAAAAACCAGGGCCAGCATGTAAAAGTCGGGGTTAGGGAGTTTAGCCCCGGGTTTGAGTCTAACCTCGAACTAAACTAGCTCTTGGGTTAAATTTTCTGGTGGTTTTTTGTTGTTGTTGTTTTCTTTTTAATCAGGAAGCGGATCTATTCCAGCAAGGTGCCTATGCCGTTATAGAAGGATTTTTGTCTTTCTTTCTTCGCTTCCTTATTTTTATTTAATTTTGTTTTGGGGTTTCTCAGTTTTGTCCTAGTCTGGGTTAGGCCCGTAGCTGTGGGTTAAATTAACCTCGAGTTCTACATACGGGTCCTGCACAACTATTATGGCCCCAGCTGGGATTCGAACTCATGACCCAAGCATTGAAAATCCCAACGATATATGATCTAGATTATCCCGGCTTCCCACATTTATCATAGGTTCACTGCGATCAGTCGTCTTATCCTAAATCACCGAACATTTCGTCATGATGATAATAATAAAAATAATAAATTGGTTTTATATAGCGCAGTATCCCGGCAGACGCTGGCTCAGAGCGCTCTACAATTACAATTACACACACACACACACACACACACACACACATACACACACACACACATACACACACACACACATACACACACACATACACACACACACACACACACACACACACACACACACACACACATGATCCGCCTCATATTACGACATAATGTGTGACGCGACAGAGCGCATTAATTTTGCATTGTGACAAATCTGGACCCGTTGCTCCTAATCAACAGCGAAACACCGCGGCAGATTTTAGCCGGCCGATAATCACATTTGAGCTTCCACAGCTGAGCTTCGCGTGCGGGTGACAGCGGCTGCCGGCAACGTGACACTTTTCCAGGACTGCACGTGCTGACGCCATTTCACATGACGTCACATTGACGCTTCACTGCGTCTGCGTGTCACGTGTCTTGAAGGCCACACGTGCGCTCCGTGGGTCAAGTTCGTGTGAGGCGACCTGTGACATGCCCTGTGGAAGTCTGCCATTGATTTTTCAAGATGGTATCAGTGAGCCGTGAAATACGCTTGTCAGAGGAGAATTGTTCGATTTGGCGCGTCACTGCGGTGGTCGCGAAAAGAATCTCAGTGTCCACTAGATTTTGACCTTTGTCGTCATTCGTCGGAACAATTACTCGATGCGCTTGCGTGCGCGCACACACACACACACACACACACACACACACACACACACAGCCATCTCTGAAATGGCAGGACGGTTTGACTCGAATTTCAAACTGAGTTGCTGACAAGCGTCGATGTTCTAGATAACGGACTCAAAACTGCACACATAGATTCAGCGTTGCGTTTCTTCGTAAATTAACTGTTCAGACCCGAGCGTGTGTGGGCGTGTTTCTGGTTTAGGGTTTCACGTCTTTTCCACCACATAAGGGTGATATCAAAGACGGGGCAACGAGAAGAAGGCCAGTACAAAATATCTGGCCCTGGCAGGGGATTCGAGCTCACGACCCGATCATTCAAAGTCCAGCGCTCTATCGCTCCAAAAAAAAGTTCTATTGTGATAGTGCTACGTCTTTCAGTCGGTGACACGGAAATCAGAATTATATGTCGCACGCATGACAGTAGACAACAGGGTGGAGATTTGCACATTAAGTAAGACTTGGCAGTGGCACGCTTTCACTGCTTCGTCCTTCAGTCCTGCGGTGCCTCTGCTGAGCGCTTCAAAAGAGACAGGTATGCCGAGGAGACTGTTACTAAGCCATACCATACCATACGCTTACTACACCATACGCGTACCATACCATACTATACCACATTTCACATAGCCGAGCTTTCTCAAAGCTGATCTTTCGAATGGCTGATTTTTTACATGGCTGATCTCTCACATAGCTGATTTTTCATATGGTTGATTAGTCTTTCATATAGCTGATGATCTTTCTCAAAGCTGATCTTTCACATAGCTGGTCTTTCACATGGCTGATCTTTCACATGGCTGCTCTTTCACATGGCTGATCTTTCACATGGCTGATATTTCACATGGCTGATCTTTCACATGGCTGATCTTTCACATGGCTGATATTTCACATGGCTGATCTTTCACATGGCTGATCTTTCACAAAGCTGATATTTCACATGGCTGATCTTTCACATGGCTGATCTTTCACATGGCTGATCTTTCACATGGCTGATCTTTCACAAAGCTGATATTTCACATGGCTGATCTTTCACATGGCTGATCTTTCACAAAGCTGATATTTCACATGGCTGATTTTTCACATGGCTGATCTTTCACAAAGCTGATATTTCACATGGCTGATCTTTCACATGGCTGATCTTTCACAAAGCTGATCTTTCACATGGCTGATCTTTCACAAAGCTGATCTTTCACATGGCTGATCTTTCACAAAGCTGATATTTCACATGGCTGATCTTTCACATGGCTGATCTTTCACATGGCTGATCTTTCACATGGCTGATCTTTCATTTCTCTCAATGACTTAGCCTACAATTATTCAAACTTACTCTCAATTTCTACGACTATAAGAGTCGGCGATTACTTCATCTGTAGTACGAACCTCACGAAAACAACCACAGTGTAATCGCATTTTAACGCACATGCACTGCACGTGGAACACTAAGTACAGGACGGCGGTGAATGGAAGCCACCACCCCCCCACCCACCCCCCACCCCCCTAACTCCCCCTCCCCCTAATCCGCCTCGTAACCGCTACCTCCCCAGCATGGGACCGACCTACATAACGAGAGTGTGATGAGGACGAACCGAGAGTTACTGTGACGAGGGCCGACGCTTGTTCTCACACAGATCAGCCTGGTGTGGCCAATTGTTCACAACATGCTTAACATGCTCCACGGCCGGCATCCAGCACAGGGGGTAGTCAGTATGGCGGGAAGTGTTTCCTGTGCTACATGTACAAGGATTCAAAGGTTTCGATCGTGATTGCTCTGTTATAAACCCCGTCTCACTTGGAGTAGCAGGCCAAAGAACACAAAATGCACGAGATCTCAAAATGCCTATATATTCCCTATTAGCCGCAGGCACCATAGTCCCCCCTAAAAATGCTTCAATCTAGAAACAAACATTACCATGCACAGACCATTCAAGGGCACGCACCTCACAGGAGTTTAAAACAAAAACAAAAAATAATTGAATGTCTCCTTTCCGCTCTGGTCTCACTGGAATAATGCTAGTCTACTTTCTAGAGCGCCACTTCTCCCGAATCTACTCGCGTCACCTTTGCCGCTCTTGTGTGCAAAAAAGGCCCAGCTTCACTGGCAGCTTGCCTCCTCTTGCAACTCCCTGGCATGCACCAAATCACGAAAATCCACGTTTTTTCGTGACAACAAAAATCGCTGCAAACTAGCGCACTCGCAAAACAGGGTCATTCAAAGGAAGACTGCACTTGAGCCCACGATCAGTTTGTGTCATAACGCTTGGGACTTCAGGGCGGGTGGGTGGGGTGGGTGTTTTGGGGATTTAACGTCCTTTTCCACAACATACGGGTGATATCAAAGACGGGGCAACGATGGAAAAGCCAGCACAAACATTTGGCTCCAGCCGGGATACGAATTCACGACCCGAGCATTAGAAGTCCAACGCTCTACCGTTCGGCCACCCCTTCAGGGCGGACTTACTGAAGACCACCGACTTCACCACTACACTACCAACCTCAGTTGTCACCTGGGACAGGATCCAAGTTTGTCGGCGTGAAATAAAGGAGTTGATTATCAAGCAGTAAACAACTTTTATTTACACTGAACGTGTGCATACTCTTCCTTCAACCATGTAGCCTTACCTAGAAACCTCCGTCAAAACTCTTGGGAGCTGGGATAGCCGAATGGTAGAGCGTTGGACTCTCAATGCTCGGGTCGTGAGTTCGAATCCCGGCTGGGGCCAAATATTTGTGCTGGCCTTTTTCTCGTTGCCCCGTCTTTGATATCACCCTTACGTGGCGGAAAAGGACGTTAAACTCCCAAACACCCACCCACTCAGCCACCCTCAAAACTCTTGTATCGGAGTAACACAGGAAAAAACGCCCGACCATGTTGGCTGCCCCCCCCCCCTCCCGTGGCCCCAAGCACGACAGATTCGTGGCTCTGGGTGATGAGGTCACGCTTGTGGCCGTTGCACTGACGGTCTCGATTCAAGTTCTTACAGCACGTGCAGTTCGGACGCATGTTGGCTGTGTGTGTGCATGCGTGCAGTGTCTGCTGCATGCGCCAGTCGGCATTCTCTTTGTCGTGATGCGCCTCGTTTAGCACTGAACGACCGATTTGGCCTTCGCCCATGATTCTGGTACATGGTGCATGTTTCTGTCACGGTCAGGGTGGAAAACTGTGCCGGGGGTTTCAAGTGTAACTCGGTGACCGGCTGAGGTTTTCTTGGCTTGACACTGGATTATTATTATTCTTATTCCTTACAGGGGATTTGGTCTAGTGGCTAAGGCACCCGACTTCGGATCCTGAGCTGCCTGGTTCGAGTCCCCGGTGGGCGGGAAGATGGTGGGATTTTTCCTTTGCCATATCGGGTCAAATCCATGTGCAGACTCGTTCAGTTAACGGTCTGTCTCGCCTTCGTGTACACACACGCACGCACATACATCAAGTGTGCACGCTAAAAATCCCACGTTCATCTTTCGAAGAAGAGTAGGCTGTGGCCGGTGTCGTGGTAAACAGAAAACTTTCGCACGCACCAGAGTGAATAGCAGGGTGGAGGTTTGCACATAAAGTAGCCCTAGCAGGCTTTCACTGCTTCGTCCTCCAGCCCTGTGGCGCCGTGAGCACAGCAGAGATGGATATGTGCGCCGAGGAGACACCATACCATACCATACCATACCATACCTGTCGGGAAATTCGGGTTGTTACTATACGAGTTGGAAAAGACATTTTCAATTCAATTCAGTTCAATTCAATTCAACAATACTTTATTTATCCCCTGAGGGCAGTTAAGATAGGCCATTAAACTCCCAAACACCCACCCCATCCGTCCCTCTCGTTGCTACTCCCCGAGGTTTGAAGCGTGTCGTAGCGCCAACCACCTACCTAGTTCCGAGTTTGGAGGGAGAGGAATGCCGGAGGACCCGGAGCGAAAGCCCCGATGAGCAGCCCGGAAATCTTGAATTTCACACAGACGTTTGATCAGGATCGAAGCCACGCTTTACTGTGATAGCCGTTCAGTGAGGCACAGTCATGATTAGAGTCTCAGTCCGTATGACAGACATAGAACATCGTGTAGAGAACTTTTCATCGAATCCCTGTTCCGGGACCGTCGACAACTCTAAGCCCCTTCGACGACGGCCAAGTCGGGCTAACCGAGACCGAGCCGAGCTAAGTGATACCTAAGAAGGAAAAAACAAAAATACTCGGTGACAAGGAAAGTGGACAGTTGCGAACTTTGAGGTCCCCGTGTTATTTCACAGTGTGCACAGAAGCGGTGAAAACTGTCGCATTCACCACTGGCACAGTACATTCTCAGCCTGTTTAGAGATTACTGCCTGCAACAGTTGTCTCCCTTGCCGCAACAAGCACGCATTTTTCGTGGCAGAGCACAACGCTGCCACGAAAAATGCATGCATGCTGCGGGTCTGTGTATGCACGGGGCACAACTCATGCAGACAATAATCTCGAAACAGGCTGAGAATGTACAGTGCTGGTGAATGCGACAGTTTTCGCCGCTTCTGTGC
>JACVVK020000333.1:150000-257500 GCA_018292915.2 Batillaria attramentaria | reverse complement strand
AATCCAATACAATCCTCCCTTAACTCAATAAGCTTTGCCCCCCTCTCGGGGGGTGGTGTTTCCGCGGGGAATATTGGTTAAGTGTGTGGGAGCGGTTGTGGAACTCGGAAAGCGAGACCAAAAAAATGTGAGCATGTTCAGATGATTGCTGCTGACGCGGCCTGTATTATATCTGACGTGCTAGTTTGTGGATTCTGTGCATTACTGGTGTCGTCCAGGTGTGGATTAACTTAATTCCTACCAAGTAAGTTTGGGGTTGTGCACCAGTGGCCTGACAAAAAAAAAAAATCATTCACGGGTACGACTTTGGGGGTGCTTCACTTAATATGACACGTCTTATGATATGGATGATTACACGGCCGGCGCCGCAGGTGCCGTAGTTCCCGGGCCTGGTTAACGCCGGGATATTTATGACAGGAAGCGTGGAATGAAGTCCTGTCCCGCAGTCCCAAACCACATGGACCTCCATAGCATCATCTTACCATCATCCTCATCTCGATCATTATGCATAAAAAAAAAAAATTGGCCCAGCTTCCGAGTCCTCCGTGGGTTCCACCCATGACCTGGGAGGAACACCACTGGAGCTGGCAAAGAGTTGGGACAGCAAAAAAAAAAAAAAAATCATAATCAATTTATGTCTGCATGGATTTAAATTTGGCTTAGTGGGAGTGTTGCACTTTAATTACTCTTGTATTTGCTGCAATAACTTGACAGCCGTTAAGGAACCGTAAATCTTGCCTGTGTCACAGTTTTGGGGGAGCCGGGGTGGCCGAATAGTAGAGCGCTGGACTTCTAATGCTCGGGTCGTGAGTTCGTCAGTATCCCGGCTGGGGCCAAATCAGTATTTGTGCTGGCTTTTTCATCGTCAGTTGCCCTGCCCGGCTTTGATATCACTCGTATGTGGTGGAAAAGGACGTTAAACCCCCAAACACCCACCCACACCCACCCTTGCCTGTGCTCCGTATATAGGGGTGGGTGGGTGTTTGGGGGTTTAACGTCCTTTTCCACCACATAGGGTGATATCAAACGGACGGGGCAACGATGAAAAAGCCAGCACAAATATTTGGCCCCAGCCGGGCCGTATATAGGGAAAAAACACAAAAGGAGTCAAAAACTGACGTGGGATACGCGTGTGCGGTACGAAATATGTTAGTACTGAGAACGAAAAAGAAAGAAAAAAAAAACATGTAAAAAGAAACCCGCACACCTTAACTACGTCAGTAATGCACAGACTCCGTCCACAACAAATTAGCGCGTCACATTATGACAGTGAATGCTGACTCGGTCACTGTCATAATGTGACGTGCTAATTTGTTGCGTAGTCTGTGCATTATTGGCGTCGTCAAGGTGTGTGGGGTTTCTTCTGTAACTGACAGGTCTAGCGCTTTGCCTACCCTGCACTCAGGCCGAGGGGAGCCGGGGTAGCCGAATGGTAGAGCGCTGGCCGGACTTTCAATGCTCGGGTCGTGAGTTCGAATCCCGGCTGGGGGCCAAATGTTTTTGTTGGCCTTTTTCTCGTTGCTCCGTCTTTGATATCACCCATACGTGGTGGAAAAGGACGTTAAACACCACCACCATCACCACCACCACCACCACCCACGCACTCCAGTCAGGCGGGAACGTTAGTAATTGTCCACTGATTTACACTATGATATCAGCAAGACGGACCCTGCGTTCTTGAGCTGACTTATGTCAGTGGCAGTACCGTGGTTATCGAGATGGTCAGTATAGACAGACCTGGCTATCGGCATGTGCTGAATGACCATCTTGAACACGTACCGGCTATAGTTGACACGGACAATCAACGTTTTACGACATCACTGAAGAGCATTTAAGCCGGACTTGAAACCAAAGAATATCATTGACTGAAGCACAAGCATACCATTACCACATACTCACATTCATTTCTTTATAATGTCTACCACACACGCTGACACGCTCCTCCCTCCCTGCCCCCCCCCCCCTCCCCCCCCAAAAAAAACCACTTTCAAAGAAAGAATTATCAATAGAAGATAGGGTGGTGGGGATTTTCGTTTGCTTGGTTTTTTTTTTCTCCGAAGCCTTAATTTTATTCGTGGAAGTTCAGAATTGGGGAGGATGAGACAATGCAGAAACGAGCAACCCAACCCGTGTCGTAAAAGCGATGTCAAGACTCAGCGGAACCGTCTCTTTACAGTGCCCGGATGAAAGAGAAGTGCGGCGATAGCGAAAGGGCAGAGTACCACGGGCCATTTCCTGTTCCACGGAGTTACCTCATCTTTAGCTTTCACCCTTGACTGCCGCAAGGAGGAGCCACAAGGCTGTCGTGTGTCAGCCGTTCCCAAAACAGAGATGGTGTGTGAAGGGGAAAATTGGGGGTTTGACTGGGTAGGGGGTTTGCGGAACGGTGGCCGGGGATGGAAGCCGGACTGGAATCAGTGACGTGGCATGCAAGAAGACAGCACGCAGCAAAGTTATTACAGTTAGTGCTAGTGCGTGTCAGACGGACACTGTATAGGGGATGTTATTCGTTGTTATTTTGCCATCATTGTTTTGCGGCCACCTTCTACTGACTGACACTTCTTGTTCGCAGGATCCGCCGTATACAATCACGGAGTGACTTAAGCCGAGCGTGTATCCTACGATTGTAAACAGACTTTAGGGAAGTCAGTTCAGCTAAAATTGTGGTCAGTAACAGTTCCGTTTTTTTTTACAGCCCATTTCACGAGACCCGGGTGATCAGTTTACCCTCAGTTTTAAACACGATACCGGAAGGCGGACTTTTGATACGCGGGACTATAGTATAACCATTTACGTATAACCCAATAGACATACCATCGTTATACAAATGTGTGTGGATTAATGAGCAGTCAAATACGACCTGGCGATACGCTGGCGTATTGTAACCTCTGATGGTTGCAAACAGTAATCTGTGACGAAAGGGCCGCAAACAGACTGATCGTGGACACACCAGAGTATGAGTGGGTGAGTGGGTGTTTGGGAGTTTAACGTCCTTTTCCACCACGTAAGGGTGAGATCAAAGACGGGGCAACAAGAAAAAGGCCAGCATGAATACTTGGCCCCAGCCTGGATTCGAACTCACGCCCGGGCGTTGCAGCAACCATCACAAAACAAGAGCAGTTCCTATGGCGACTGAATAGTTTAACTAAAGACAGTAGATCCCCTACACCAGCAGACCTATACTAGAGTCTTCCGGTATGATCGATGCACGGATAAATGCGGATTGCGTGACTCGACCCCAAAAAAACCTTGCAGACGACGGGGCATAAATACAAGTCCGACTCCGCAAGCAGCAACAACGGACTGCAGGAACCGACACTGTCTCATCTCGCCCTTCAGCATCTCTCTCTCTCTCTCTCTCTTTCTCTCTCTCTGGCTCCATTCATACGCTGGTAGTATCCACCGCCACCCCAACCCCCAACCCCCCTCCCCCTAAAAAAAAAAAAATCCAAAAACATTCCCCAGCACGTGGCAAGGTCTGACCCCCGGGGCAATCCAGTCACAGCAAGCTGGTTGGGGGTGGGGGTGGGGGTGAGGTGGGGCAAGGGTGTGTGTGGGGGGGGGGGGCTGGTAGTTTTGGGGGGCAGGGGGTAAAGCCGTCGGAAAGGGGCTGGAATCACAAGAAGCAGTAAAAGTTTTCGAGGGAGATTACTTTCTGCCATTTTGACGATGCCAGAGGAAGGAGAGATCGCCGGAAATGTTAGGGAGTATTTACAAGTGCACTCAAACGCAAACTGCTCTGAGCTCGCCCAAGTCATGCATGCACGCCTGCTTTAGCTGAAGTGAGAGTTTGTTCACGATAGAGACAGGGAGAAATCGGACACAAAAAAAAGATGATGTCAATTAACGCTTTTGCTAGTCGACCACTGGATTAGAATGACTACGTCTATGATAATTGTGGGTTTTATCTGGGTTGTTGTTTATGAGCGGCTTTTTGGTCGCTTTGTTTATTTACTTCTTGCTTTCTATCTATCTTTCTTTCTTTTTATGTTTTGTTTTGTTTTGTTGTTGTTTCCAGACGAATCCTTGCCCCTTAATGCACGGTGAGAGAGTAGGACGTATTGGAGTCCGAGACTAGCTTGACTGATACCACGGCTGAGACTAAATTCAAGTGACTAAGTCCGAGATGCATAAACGGAGACTAACAGTCTCTGCTAAGGCAAGTTTACGATTATTTCAGGGAGTACCAATGCACGCAGATGAAACGGCTGAGTCCCGACGCATAAGTCTCAGACTAGAGCAAAATCCATGATGGTACAAATACTAAAGGCAGTAAGGGGAGAGAGAACGGGGAGGGGGCGGGGGGGGAGGGTAAGAGTGGAGGGGAAAGCAAGGGGGTTGAAATTTCGGTTGATGTAGATTTTTGCAAATGAGCGGGAGATCGACGTCCCGTTGACATGCGCGGCAGCTGTTCTTATTACCGGAAGCTACATGGCTAATGTACATCTCCACCAAACAAGATCACTTTTGATGTCGAAACTGACACTGGAACGGCGACTCTTCCTCTCCCTCCCAACACCCCCTCCCCTCCCCTCTCCTCTCAATGCATTCCCCACCCCCCATCCGTACCAGCCCCAGTCCCAGCCCCAGTATTCCAATCTCTTCCCTTCTTGAAATTCGACCCCCAGGCAGATCCCCAACGGACGCACGCGCAGGCTGCACGAGCTATGCGCGGCACGCTCTCGCGACTGTCACCAGCTGCGCACACAGTCAGGCGCCAGGGGTTCGGGAGGGGGTGGAGGGGGGTGCAGGACTGGGGCACCCCCGGGTTTTTAATGAGCCAGAGAAAAATCTGACACACGTGCGGGCGTCTTCCAGGATCTTCCCCTGTCCCAAAACGGCGGAACATATTCAGCGATTTTCGTTACAAGGGACCGTGTCCCAGGGCGCTGTTCTAGGGATCGTGTCATCCAGTAGCGACGATGGTGGAGATAAGCAATGATGAAGCAGGCCCCAGGGACTGGTGTAGGGGAGTTTGCAAAATAGGGGGTAGGGGTGCTGGAGGAGAGAGAGGGGGGATTAATGGAAGAAACATGACATGGGGGGGGGGGGGGTCATGAGGCAAAAACGAGTCAAGTAGATGGTACCTAGATAGCATGGTACCAGAGCAAGCCTAAAGACTTCTTTCAGGCATCTGGAAAAGGGCCTAGGCTACTTTCAAATCTGTGTACCTTGAAGCCGTTCTGCAGATGAAGGTAACCTTTCCCCTGATGGTGCATGCGTCCAAGACTGCCTCGTGTGCGCCGTGCGTGACAGTCACAGTGCTGAACGCCTAGAGCATGTTACCATGGTACCAGAAAAAACCCAAGACTTCTTTTCTAGGGCCCGTATGTAAAACTCGAGGTTAATTTAACCCACGGCTACGGGCCTAACCCAGACTAGGACAAAAGGAACCCCAAAACAAAACTAAATTTAAAAAAAAAAAATTAAAAAGGAAGCAAAGAAAGAAAGACAAAAATCCTTCTATAACGGCCGCATAGGCACCTTGCTGGAATGGATCCGCTTCCTGATTAAAAACAAACAAAACAAAAACAGCAGAAAATTTAACCCTAGAGCTGGTTTAATTAGAGGTTAGACTCTAACCCGGGGCTAAACTCCCTAACCCCGACTTTTACATGCGGGCCCTGGTCAAAGGGCTTTAGACTTTCCACTGGTGGTACTGTACCTAGATTGTCTTGCGCACCGTGGCGTGACAGTGGTGAAACTCTGGAGCATGCAAGTTACTAGAGAAAGCTCCAAAACCTTTTCACAAGCCTTTTCTGCAGATGATGGCTCATGGACCTAGATTGTCTCAGCTCTGCACCGTGGCATGACATTGACAGTGGTAAAGGTTTGGAGCATGCATGGTACTAGAGAAAGCTCAAAGGCTTTTTAACAGGCCCATTCTGCAGATGATGGTTAGCAAGCCCATTCTGCAGATGATGGTTAACAAGCCCATTCTGCAGATGATGGTTAACAAGCCCATTCTACAGATGATGATTAACAAGCCCACTCTGCAGATGATGGTTAATAAGCCATTCTACAGATGATCAGTGGTTAACAAGCCCATTCTGCAGATGATGATAGACCGTTTTTTGGTGTGTTTTTTTTTTTCTGTTGGACCTGGACTGTCTCAGTTCTGCACCATGGCAATGCGGCAAAGTTTGGAAGGGGGACTGTCTATCGCCTTGGGAATTGTGGGAAAAGCCTCTCGGACGACGACGGGAGGGTTCTTGATGGTACTTACTTACTCCCGCACCTTGGCGGCAATGCAGTGGCAAAAGTTTCAGTGAAAGGGCCGGGACTGACAGGCGGACTGACATGAGTGACAGACGAGTTTACACGACGCTGGAGACTGTAGGGGTCGTGACAGTGCAAGCTAAACAAATGAAGCTGGCAATTGCCAATGAATCAATGCAACGCCTGACACTTCCAGAGGGACTGCGTTCACTTGTGTAGTTGTAGAGACTTCTGGTGCGTTTGTCAAAGTGATGATGGTTCCATGCTGCGGAGCATACGGAAAACTTGACCCTCATGGTAAAGTGCATGTGTACTTTTACAGGGTGGGGGTGTGTGTGAGAGTTTAACGTCCTCTTCCATCACGAAAGGGTGATCTCAAAGACGGGGCAACGAGAAAAAAGACCAGGACAAATATCTGGCACCAGCCGGGATTCGAACTCACGACCTGAGCATTGAGAGTCCAACGCTCTACCCGGCAGCACTTACAGACCTGTCTGATGAGTGAAGAATGTCCACGTCATTGTCATTTGAAAAGAAACTGACATCAAAAGGCAAGGGGATTTGGTCTTTCGCCCGCTGCGGGTTTTGAGGCATAGGTTAGAATCTACTGGTAGGCAGAATTGTGATTCAGTTTTCCCCTTATCAAACCGAGTAGAAATCCACGCGCAGACTCGTTCCGGTGCCTGTCAGTCTCGCTCGGGTGTACACACGAGCGCATAAATATCAAGTGTGCGCATTAAATTCCCATTCCATCTGGAAGGCGCCATGGAATGGAAAACAAGTAAATTATGCGACAGCATTTCAGTCTCAAATGACAAATACTTCTACTTTCTTAAAAAAAAAAAAATAATGATGATAATAATAATACTAAAACGCGTACTGAATTTGCGGACCAAACAGTCAACCAAGCAGCTGCTAGTCGCCAGCAGATTTCTTTAGATCCATAAAGTCTCTTACCGCCTGGCACCAGTAAGTCGGCCAGATCTAATTTCTCAGCCAGCTTGAGACCTACATGAGACACCCGGCGACGTTCAGCTCTGTTTATTTAGCAGAGCCGCGCTATCAAAATCCCAATTTTGCCCAACAATTTTAGTGTTCCTCTAAATGCTCGCGGCAGTTTACTTTGGAACGCCGAGCCCCCCGGGGAGAGAGAAGCATTTACCGCTTCGGCCAGACACTTCGTCCAACGGGACTTTTTTTCCTGTCTACTCTGCGGGATTTTTCAACGACCTCGTCTCCGGAACATCTTACCACCAGGTGACAACGTCGAAATAGCGAGGTGGACATGAGCTGGACGCTTCTGGTCGCGATATTCTGCAGGTGCAACTCGCTTTTCAAGAGGGTTTACTAGGAGGGAAAAGTGCGATGGCCAGTGTGTTGAAGACTCGCAGAGAGCTATTCTCTTTGATGGTGTTACGGTAGTGCCAGATTCTTGCCTCGTCTTTTCTCATTCCTAACCTCCGTCCTCACCCCAAACACAGATGGCCCGGGGGAAAGGGGGGTGGGGGAGGGGTGCTGGAAGATAGGCCCGTGGGGAGGGACGGGGTGCCATGAGCAGTGGGACAGTTTCTGGAAGGTGAAGAAGGGGGAGGAGGCACCGGCGGATCGTAGAGGGAGATTGGGGAGATGGGGGTTTTGATAAGGTATGGATCACAGAGTTCCGGTTGATTCGAAAATACCAGGGTCCTTGGCACCCTCTCTCCATATTTTTTTGGGGTCCTTTTGTAGATTTAAGGGGGCCACGGTCTTTTCGTACAAAAAGTCTGAAAGTCAAAACCATTAATTCTGTTGTTGTTGTTGTTGTTGTTTTCAAAATCATTCAAGTAGGAGAGATGTGCCTGAATTGTAGCGTGTCAGCCATAGCGATTCGGCAAGGCGAGGAAAACAAGCGCCCCTCCGAAAAGCCACCTCTGTCACCAAAGATAACTTCTCCCTGTTGGCTGTGCTCCAAAAGACCCAGGACACACGGCAAAGCCGAACAGGGGCGTAGGAACCACGGGGGCTCTGGGGGCCCAGGCCCCCGTTCGATTTTTGGAAGGGGGGCCCGAATATCTTTGGGCCCCCCTTGCTTTTGATAAGAGGAGAGGGGGCCCACCAGGGGTGGGGCCCCCCTGCTCTGCTGTCGCAGGACACAATCCTTCACACACACACACACACACACACACACACACACACACACACACACACACACACACGTCCTCCCCCCCCCCCCCCCACCTTTCTTCACCCCGGCCGTATGGCTCACCCGACTTAGTGGGCCCCCCTTCCTCTCAGCATCTTCCTATGCGCCTGCCGAAGACGCTTCCCAGCTGCACTGTGGCCACATTTTATATATATATATATATAGAACAGAGTTAACAGAGGTCTTTGCAAGACTGGAGTCCTAGGCGGCATAGGTTTGAAATGGCAGACAACCCTCCAATTTCCGTAGTGAAACCCTGGATCCGGCGTTGTATACAGCGATGCGGATCTAGGTGAGCTTGATTGAGGGGGGAGGCGGGAGGGGAAGTGGGGGCGGGGACGATCTACTGAAAGTGGTGATGGGTAGCATGGTGGAGGGGAGGTGGGGGGGGGGCAAGAAGGACAGGTGGGGGGTGAAGGGGGTGACTTTCTTCAAGTGTGTACTGCTAGGATATCTGTTTCCACTCTCCTGCCATCCATTCATCTACTGGCAGGCATCGCCATCAGACAGAACGAGGACAACCTTCGGTCGTTTCCGTAGACATTCTCGAGCGGTGACGAAAAGTCACGGAAAAGGACGAATATGTCCTCAATGGACCGGTTCATACCAGCCTGGCACCAAAAAAAAAAAGAAAAAAAAAGTGAGTGCAGCTGTGTGCACGGCCTGTGTGCCACGCCTGAAAACATAAACAGACTGTCCTGAATGCTCAAGGACTTCTTTGAACTTGTGTTCTCAAAAGAGACGACCCAAGAGTATCGCTTACCGCGAAGATGAACATAACACGAGAACCTGTCTTCAGCCTTGAACATCCGGGCACGTTTTATTCTTTTGAACGACGGCAAGTGAAAATCTGCGTATGCTTTCAATTTTTTTTTTATCACTCCCACCCCCCCACCCCCCACCCCCACCCCACTCCAAAATTTGTTTTTACTACGTCTGGTTTGTTTGTTTCTTTGCTTGTTTCAAACTTAATAATTATATTATACAAACATTGATTGTCGCTGGAGCCTAAAATTTGTGTTAGCTTTCTCTTCTTGTTGCCCCGTCTTTGAGAGAGAGAGAGAGAGGGAGTTGCAGCTTATCTTTTATGGATTTACTTTGTATATCTGTTGGTTGTGTTTCAGTGTTTCTAATTTTCTTTTCCTTTTGCCAGAAGGTTTTGTCTCGAGTTGTTGTTGTTTTGTTTTGTTTTGTAACAACTGCAGATTGAAAATTAACCTTTGTAGGCTAAAATTAACCACTGTACGGCTAAGTCTCAGTTTCCGTTAAAAAAATAAAGTTTGTTCGTTCGTTTATTCTCTCTCTCTCTCTCTCTCTCTCTCTCTCTCTCTCTCGGGAGCCGGGATACCCGAATGGTAGAGCGTTGGACTCTCAATGCTCGGGTCGTGAGTTCGAATCTCGGCTGGGGCCCAAAATTCAGCTTGTGCTGCCCCTTTTCTCATTGAACCGCCTTTGAAATCACCCTTACGTGGTGGAAAATGGCGTTAAACTCCCACCCACCCATCCACCCACCCACCCTCTCTCTCTCTCTCTCTCTCGTAATTAGTTTCACTGGGTGATGACGAACTGGGGCATTACAATGCCCGGGGCACTGAGCACCAACACTAGCAGTGGCCAATAGCCGGGGCCGCCACCGAGCAAGCCGGCCACTGCACGCTCGTCACCGTCTTGCGTCATAGCATGAAGACAGGAAGACATCCATTTCCACTCTCAGCGCCCCAGGGGGAATGCAAACCCGACGCCTCAATTTCAGAACGTGTCCTGGGAGAGTTTGGCGGCGTCAGTAATAACATCAGTCTGCAGATGGACCATTCACACGGTCAGCTCAAGTCAGTTTTAGGGAAGCATCAGTGAATTTGACTCAGTTTAGAACCACCAACGAATGTGATTTAGGCCTCGTTTTAAACCATTTCGTTGAAACGGCCTAATTCCATCTTTGAAATAAAATGCCTTCTCCCCCCCCCCCCCCCGATCCCCCAAACCCCTCCCCGCCCCCTCCTCCTCCTCCTGTCCCTTTCGCACTACCCCAAATTCAATGATTCGATAAAATTAATATCAACTCTCAACGTCACCCCCCCCCCACACACACACACACACACACACACACACCGACTGACACACACGCCCCGTCCCATCCACCCCCCTCCCCGACACACACACACACACACACCACCACCACCACCACCACCACCTCCAACTGTTCCAAGATAACTTGGACACACAACTGTGAAATTCTGAAATTCACTTCTGTCAGTTGCGAGTGAACCAACCTCATATACATGTCCAGATTTTTAGTGCAATGCGGACCGGTTTTGTCATCAGGCGAAGCTAAAGCCCCGTGCTGTTTTCTTCCGCTTCACTTGGCACCGTCCAACTCGGTCCGTAGTGGCCGCAAGCAGGCGGGTATTAGTTTTAATTATTTCCTCGCAGCACCTGTCCAGTGAACCGTGAAGATTTGTGGGGCAGGGGTCCGACTGCTGCAAATCACTTAAACATCTGCCTGCAGGTCACGACTTTTACAAGACTCGTGTCAGCCCCCCCCCCCCCCCCCCCTCGCCATCATCCACCCCCCACGACCCCACCCCCCCGTCTCCCGGCCCCCCTTTTACGACCACCACCATCCCCGCAGGCCGTAATTCCGACCCCCCCCCCCCCCCCTCCATTCCTCCTCACCACCACTGCCACCACTACTTCTCCCTCAGCGCAGTACTTAAAGCTACGTCGGACGTGACCATTTTGACCCTTTTGCTCGCCAACCAGCGGCAAAATGCACTCCAAGCAAATTAAATCAGCACACGTCCCGCCGTCGGCTCGCCAGTGAATTGAACACGGTCCCATTTTTCCCCTCGCCACGCCAGTCAATGGCATCTAAGACCCCGTGCATCGGCTCACTGCAAGCTCCTAGCGCGTGAACAGAAAAGCCGTTTGGCGAGCGTGCGAAGTCCCCGCAGGCTCTCAGCGTGTGCCGTAGCTCTAAAGGCCGGGCGAACCACCAGTCTGGCGAACTTGTTCGGCGAACTGTGTATTGTATACGAACAGGGCAAGCGCACACACGTACATAGTTCCAGAGGTTCGGCCGTTCTTAACCGGGCGGACTTTTGGTTCGCGAACTAGGTTCGGAGAGTACGGCGAACTAGGTTCGCGCACGTTGTTTCTTAACCGACCAAATACTTGTGCGGAAACCCTGGTTCGAAAGGTTCGGCGAACTAGGTTCGAGGACTGCATAGCGTGTCGTGGGAACCCTCGCGATCCTTTTGCCGATCCTGCGCTCTGATTGGTTGCTCGGGGAGAGCTGTTGTGCGCATGTACAAACTTGAGGAAAATGGCGGACGGCATCGCGGCTATCGACTCACTTCACATTTCCCTCTCTTGCGCTCTTTTCCTCTTATCTCCTCTTCCTCGGCTTCCAAGAGTTCACTCAAAACGATAACTACCGCAAATGTCTGGTCGTCTCGATCTACGAAGGCGGCCATTTTGGTTGTTTACGATTGTCTCAACTTCCGAGTCCGCCTTGTTCGGGCGATGACGTATGCATATCATTAACAGTCGGTTAAGAAAGAGAACTAGTCCGGCCGAACCTCTGGAACTATGTACGTGTGTGCGCTTGCCCTGTTCGTATACAATACACAGTTCGCCGAACAAGTTCGCCAGACTGGTGGTTCGCCCGGTTAAGAACGGCCTTTAGTTGTACCATGCAACTGGGCAGCTGAGGTTTTTTGTTTGTTTGTTTGTTTGTTTGTTTTTGGTTTTTTTTCCTGGCCCGTCACTACTAGTACTTCACTCCCCCTGCCTTGTCCCTCCACCTCTTGTCTTGGCCACTCTGTGCGTCTTAGCCCAGTGGTTCTCGCGCAAGTGATTGGTCCCATTGGTCAACGAAGATGAAATGTAAGCTGAAAAAGACAAAGTATTTCTGATCATTCAGTGTGTTCCCTGCCCGGCCTCCACGCCTCTCCCTCCTCATCACCAGCACCACCACGCTCTCTGCAGGCGGCGCTGTAGCCAAGTGGTTCTACCCAGCTTACTCTACGTCTACAGCTGTGCGGGCTGGAACACGCCGTGTGTTGTAAAATCAAACATTTCTGATCATCCTCAGCACAGAAGCCCATACGTGGTGGAAAAGGACGTTAAACTCCCAAACACCCACCCACCCAACATCAGCACAGAAGCAAACTACTCAACCCTCAACACATTTCCTTTGCCAGTGGTGTGTGTGTGTGTGTGTGGATAACTTACATTGCATGACGCAAGCACAACAATAACTTAGGACCCTCCTGTCCTAAATTTCCACGATCCATCTCCCTCCCTCCATCCGTTTGCCACGCGCAGGGTTGCCGAAGGGCACGTGCGGATAGGGGGACAAGATGGAGGGGGAGGGGCTGATGAAGGGGGGGGGGCAGGGGTAGGGGTTGAAGGGGTGGGATGGGGAGCAGCAGACTTTACACAGTCGTCGAAGGACAAGCGAGACAAGTTTTCGAAGGAAAAAAAAATTGGAAGATGTGGTTTGGGGATGTGGGTAGATGGGAGAACAGTGGTGAGGAGTGACGAAGCAGAATGGGAGCAGGGGTGTGGCGAGGGGGAAGAGGCAGGAAGGGGGGGGGGGTAAGGGGGGGTAAGGGAGGGGGGGAGAAAGACTTAGTATGGGGGAAACATAACAACCTCTCTCTCTACCTCTCTCTCTCTCTCTCTCTGAGATGCCGTGTGTGGTCGACCAGGAAGTATTCGTGGAGAGGGGATGTCTGTTAAAATGGCTGTCAACAAAGTTTACAGGGTTATGGGGGAACAGGACGCCAGACATCCCAGACCAGGACAGGCCCCGAGCAGATCGGCTTCAAAGTAATCTCCTCGGATCTTCCCCCTGACTAAATAAGGAGCAGAGGAAAAGGAGACTGAGACGACTGACAAACCCGTCATCTGGAAAACAAGGACATCAGCAGCTGCCAACCAATGGCACTTGGCCCTTTTTTCTTGAGAACAGCAGCCTGAGCCATCTCTTTTCGGAATGTTCGCAGACTGACGACGGACCGTGCCGAAGAATAGGGCGGCGTTTTCTTTGCTGATAAAGTCAAAAGGAAGACGCACATGCCTCGGTTCGTGCTCGTATCAGCAAGACCTTTTCAGGCCTGTCTCGGACACATCCGCCAGATCTACGTTCGAACTCTTCAGTCAGTGGTGCGCAGTACTTTGGCTGACGGATTTTTCGTTACCGATTCCAGTCAAAATTTACGTGCAGACACGTTTACGGTGCATGTCTTGTCGTACCATGTCAGTCTCCACACGCGGCATGCATGAAAATCAGACGTGCACGTTGCAGATCCCGTTTTATCTGGGGAAAATGGCCGGTGGCGCTGCACTGACAAAAATGACATGCTTTTCCACTGGCATAAGGACACAAACTGAGCATGGGGTTGGTTGGTTAGCTGGGGTTTATCGTCCCCGCCACAACGAGGTGGTTGGAGAGGGGGCAGGTTATCGGGGGATACTAGGGATAGTTACCCTAACTGAACAGGCCAGCTGAACACTTATTCAATCCAGTCAGACTGGCAGGTCGGCCACATTTGATGTATCCGTGACTGTAATGGACAAGTTACACAAACAGATCCAGTCCACAGTCAGTGAAAAGCGTGGGGTCAGGTGCAGTCAGTGTTTATTTTAGGTACCCTGTTTGGCGAGTGTGCTAGTCTGTAGTGATTTTTGTCAGTTGTCATGAAAAAAAAACGTGATTTTCGCGATTTTTGTGTTACATAGGTCAAGGTGCATGCCAGGCGGTCGCAAAACTGAAGAGGCAAGCTGCCAGTGAAGCTGGGATTTTTTGCTCAGAGGTCGAGCACAAGTGACGCAAACGAATTCAGTTTGTGTAAACTGGCTCTCTGGCCTAAAGAGAAAGTAGACGTGCATTACTCCAGTGAGGCCTTATCGGCCGGACAGGAGACATTCACATTTTTTTAAACCCCTGTCAGGTGCGTGCCTTTGCCGGAATGATCTGTTCATGGTAGTAATTGTTTCTGGAGTGAATCAGTTTTAGGGGTGACTACTATGATGCCTGAGGCTAATAGGGAATATAATTATAGGCATTTTTAGGCCCTGTGTAGTGTGTACTGATATGTGTCCTTCGCCGGGCCACCGGGGGAGCACTCCGACTGATTTTCCCTTACCGCCCAAGATACCTAGTGCTTGAGTTCTCTCAGTTTCCCAAACCCAAACCCCTCTCCCCCTCAGAGAAACCACCAAAAAAAAAAAAAAAAACACCAAAAAGGAAGAGGTTCATGTAAAGGTTTTGGTACCTGGGGTCTCGACACTAACAGTCTACATATGGCCACACTTCCGGTACCAGCAACATAAAAACAAGGATCGGAACTCTAAGCGGACCGGCCAGGAGACCCGGCTTCACTGAGATAGGGTCTGGGACGACCGGGGTCAGACGTTGTGGCCGCAGTTTGGCCTCGTTAGTTCGGAACCTGGCGCCGGGTGAAATTCTTTCAACATGTACATGTATTCACGATTCTGTTCGGGTGCAAATGGTACACTGGTTGGCAGCGACTGTGGAAGAAATAGAAAGTCTGTCAATCAGTCAGTGTGTCTGTACCGTCCAGTAAAGTAAGATCAGTTGCTTCTGTTGCTGCGGTGGTGGTGGTGGTGGTCATAGCGGTGGTGGTGATTGTGGTGGTGTTGGTGGCTGGTATGGACAGTCAGTCTGTGTGTGTGTGTGTGTGTGTGTGTGTGTGTGTGTGTGCGTGCGCGCGCGCGCGCCGCGCGCGTCGCCCTTGCGACATGACTGTATGTATATCACAGTGTGCGTATCATAGTGTGCCTATGCGCGCCGGCGTATTAGTGTGTGTGCACGCTCTGTGTGTGTGTGTGTGTGTGTGTGTGTGTGTGTGTGTGTGTGTGTGTCCACATGCCTGAAAGACCCCGGCTCTGGCATTGTAGAATTTCTTCAACAACATCTTTCAACGGTTCCTCTTTTATGCTCACCGTTTTTCTTTGCCCTGGACAGCCACGAATCAGAATAATGAGTCCCCCCCGGCATTCCTTCCTTCAGTGCAGAACCACCAGCCGGTAGAACGAGCACTAGCGGCGGTCCTCCTAGTTGTCCCATGCGCCATCGGGATACTGGTCAGAGCAACCCCCCCCCCCCCCCCCCCAAAAAAAAAAAAAAAAAAACCTCAATTGGTCAGTTCTGATTATCATGCCTTGTCAGGCGATGCTGTCTGGCCTTCACTCACGTCAGTGTCACGTCCTCTTGTTGATACCCATGCGCTATCAGGGATGCTGGTCAAAGCACTTCCTCCCTATAAGAAAAAACCTGAAACTCAATTGATCAGTGCTAATTATCTTGTCTTTGTCAGGCGATGAGTCCGCGCGTCACGTCCTCTTGCCGACTGATACCCATGCTCCATCAGGGCTACTGACTGGTCAAAACACTTCTTCCATGCCGTGCTACAAAACGTGAAAATCTATTGGTCAGTTCTGATTATCTTGCCAGACGGTGATGGCTGGCCGGCCTCAGAATCACATCAGTGTCATGTCGTCTGGTTTGACCAGCGGCAATTCCAGTTTGTCATTCATGCGAACTGACGACTGCCATTTTTTTTTCTGCCCCCCAAACTCTTTGCCAGCCAGCGACTCCAGTGGTATTCCTTCAAGGTCATAGTAGGAATCCACGGAGGTCTCGGGAGTTGGAGGCCTTTTTTATTATGTGTGATGATGAGGACTATGATGAGGACTATGATGAGGACTATGACGATGCAATAGGGCGTCATGTGGTTTGGGACTGGCGAAGGGTTGTCGACGGCCTGTGCTCCACTTGGAGCCATGGGCCCAAGTAAGTAAGTAAGTAAGTACGTGGTTTGGGACTGCGTGCCTCGACAGGACCGCATTCCGCGCTTCCTGTCAGAAATATCCCGGCGTTAACCAGCTACGGAACCTGCGGTGCCGATCGTGTGATCAGTCGTCATTCGTCAACATCATGAGATGTTTCATAACAAGGGAAGTAACCCCCCAAAGTCGCACCCGTGGAGTGGGTGTCTTTGCCGCCGGTGCCAGTTTATAATTTGCCGTTGCTAAACTACTGCATAAACAAAGTAAAAGGAAAATGATCACGAAAAAAGGCGAAAGCAAAAAATGAACAAAATCATAGCACAACTGACTCAGCATTAGCAGCTTACAACGAAAGGACGAAGAAAGCAATCACAAAGAAAGACGAGCGCACTAAACGCACGACTCCTACACAAAATTGTGAAAGGGGATAAAAGATTGAAGGAGGCTGAGGGAAAGATGAGAAAAGGGAGCGGGGGAAGGGGGGGAAGATGTTTTGGGGGTGGGGAAGGGACACCCCCAGGGAGGGATGGGGGGGGGGGGGCCGCTGGTGGGAGACAGGGGCAAGTACATAGAGGACGCACGTGAGGCCTATAGTTCTTCAGTTTGCCAGAGCCATCTGGGAGGAAAAGCTTGTTTTCGTATCAGGCTCCTCAACGGGCCCTCCCCCTCCCCCTCTCCCCGGCACCACATCAAGATGCGAGAGGGCAAAAGCGTGACGTCTAGGGAGGTATGATGTAATACACGCGCAGTTAATTCGTGTGCCTAAGGAGCAAAGGGGGGAGAAGATTGTCTTAAAATAGGGGGGCCGGGGATCTAGGCCTTTTGCGAAGAAAAAACCCAGATACTAGACTTGTCAATGAAGTACTGGCAAGAAGAAGAAGAAGAACAAAAATGAACTGCTGATGCATCAGTTTGTATCCCCTATATTGGCACGGAAGCGGAGTCAGTAAAGAAGGGAAAATATTGCTTGAAGAAAATGGTAACAAGGGTACAGGCTCGGTTTTGCGATGAAACATCCCAGGTGGATACTGTACGTGTCAGTGAACAATTGCTGAGGCATCAGTTTGTTCTTGGACGTAGGGAGCAGAGGTGGACAAACTGCCTTGATAACTTGAAGTTAAAGGAAGTCGGGTGGGAGGGTGGGTGTTGGGTGTTTGGGGGTTTCACGTCCTTTTCCACCACATACGGGTAATATCAAAGACGGGGAAACTCATGAAAAAGCCAGCGCAAATATTTGGCCTAAGCCGGGATACGAACTCACGACCCGAGCATTAGAAGTCCTCGCTTTACCATTCGGCCACCCCGGCTCCCCTATAGGCAGTTTTTCCACTCAAGCATCCATCGCAGACAATCACGTTCTTTTGGGGGTACAGCACAGTTTGAGACAGTCATTGTGCGCGGGCGTACTCAATTCTGAGGAGTGGAACTGACATGCGAAATGTCGTAGAGCTGTAAAGGCCTTTTACGTTGAAAAACAATTCCAGACACTACATAGTGTACTTTTCAGTAAACAACACTGATAAATTGCTGATGCATCAGTTTTAGTATTTCAGCATCTATATATTGATGGAAACGAATCAAGGGAGAACTAACAGACTGAGGCACTGAAAAACAAACCCAGACCAGGCATCTGAAAGCCAAGCGAAGATCCTCTGACGCTGACCAAAGCTAAGCAAAACAGCCCTCACACACCCCAAAGACACTCGCCTAGCCAAGCAGCCAGACGCACGCCAGGAACAACTTGTCCTTAAGGGCCAAAAGCCATAGGACGTAAAGCAAGCTAATGATGATGATGAAAGGAGAACTTGAGAAGACTGCGTATAAAAACAAGGCTGACAAGGACTGATGTGCACTTTTGCGATGAAAAATCCCAGATGATATAATGTACTTGTCAATGTGATGGAACTGGTGCACTGAGCAGCCCCGTTGGCACAGATAAGGTGCAAAGGCTGGGGAAGAATCCGATTGGTTAAAAAAAAAAAAAAACTGAAAAAAGTTACAAGGACGCTGGCCTTTGCGATGAAAAATCCCAGATCCTGTACTTGTCAAAGAACTAAATGAATTGCTGATACTGAAGCATGTATTGACACGGAAACGTATCTAACTGCGTCTTCTTGGTTCCGGCTATTTCGTATTTCATTTGGCAATGTAGGAGTGTTGTATTGGTTGTATCGTCCTTCGCCGTCAGTGGAGAAAGGACTATGTGGCGGCCTATGGAACCGATGTATCAGCAGAACTGAACCTTATGCTTTCAGGATTCATGAAGTTTGTCGTCAGTGACACGAACAAAAACAATTGCATCAGTGTAGGACGCAGGATGTTGGAAAGGAGGAACAGGATGCATGACGTGATTTCGACATTGGCGACAACAACACTGAACAACTATAGGGGTGGGATGGGATTTTAGGGCAAGCAGCAAAGACTAGAACTGATTCGCGGCTGAGTGTGCATGTGCTACTGACTGACGTGGAAAAATAAACCCAAAATGTAACGCTGGGCAAATGATGCAAACTGCTCTACGGGGCAATATGAACAACCATAGGATCTCGTCCATTGTCCATGGTGATTTCAAAGACTTTTTTTTGTTTGTTTGTTTTTGGGTGTTTTGTTGTTGTTGTTGTTGTTGTTGTTTGGGTGTTTTGTTTTGTTTTTGTTTTTTTGTTTTTTTTTGTTTTGTTTTGTTTTTTTTTGGGGGGGGGGGTGGAGGGAAGTGGGGCGGGGGACGGGGGGGAAGGGGGGAGGTGGTGGAGAGGAGCTATACAAATCAGTTTTGGTACTGAACTCTCGACTTTCCTATCCGGCCACGATGCGCCTCAGCCGGTCGGGACACCGTGACCCTTAGTGGCGCGATGATGACGACGGCGATGCTGCTGATAATGTTGTCGATAACTGACGAGGTCACAACGACGACTACAACGACGATGATCACTGATGATGATGATGATGATGATGATCCACCAATCTTCAAAGCCACGTTAGCGTCGCCATCTGTGGACTGATAAATGAAACGCACTAAATAAATGGACAGGAAGTGTGTGCCATGCACGTGCGTCGCGTGGGCAAAGGATGGAAGGAGAGGGGGGGGGGGAGGGGAGGGGGGGCTCCTGGAGGATCTGGCAAGAGGATGTCTGGCATTAGTGTGTTTGTTTATTTGGTTGACATTCTCAGTCACGTCGCAGCTCCGAGTTATTACTTCCTCCCCCTCCCCACCCTCTACCCTCATTTCGTCTCGGGTTTCGCCTGTAGCGGCCCCGCTGTGCCGTGCTCTTTTACCATCATGGTTCATCAGATGAAGAGATAACTTGGGGCCGGTGGGAGATGAGTGGATGTGGCGCAGGTAACTTTCACGCGATGGCGGTCTGTTCGAATCCACAGCAGAGCACAAACCACGACTGCACTGGAACGGTGTGGGGAGGTGGTAGAGGTGGATTCCTTGTGACCGCTGTTGTTTCTGTTGATCAATGTTGTTGATGTTGTTGTTGTTGTTGTCACAGTTGTGGTTGTTGTCATTGTTGGTGTTGGTATGTCTGTTGTTGTTAGTTACTTTTGTTGTGGTTGTTGTTACTGCTGCTGTTGTTGATGATCTTGTTGAGTATCATTGCCGCAGACGTTGTTGCTGTTGTTCAGTTGTTGTTTTTGCTGTTTCTGCTGTTGTTGTCCCTGCTGTTTTTGATGTTGTTACTGTTGCCGACGTTGTTGCTGTTGCTGTTGCTGTTGTTCAGTTGTCGTTGGCCCTTCTATTGTTGTCAGTTGTTGTCCGTCGCTGTTTCTGTAGCTATCGCTACTGCTGCTGTTGTTGTTGAGGATCTTGTTAGTGGTGGTGGTCAGTGCTGTTACTGTTACAACGTTGACTGCTGCTGTTAAAAGTTGCTGTGTTGTTTTATTTTGCCTTTCCTAACCGTGTCGACGTCCGCTCAGTGTCTGGTTCAACACGAGGCCAAGTCACGTGAGCTGCCCCAACTGATCCCCTTGGCAAAGCAATGACTCCGGTATCTGTTATGATGCCAACACCGGCAGTTCACGCCAGCTAAGCTTACTACGATGGAAACGGAACCTTCTTCTATCGCCAATTCATTCTTCTCCTTCTTCTTCTCTTTTGTTTTTAACGGCTTATCGCGGACCGGGGGGAGCCGGGATAGCCGAATGGTAGAGCGTATGACCGGCTCTCAATGCCGGCTCGGGTCGTGAGTTCGAATCCCGGCTGGGGCCAAATATTTGTGCTGGCCTATTTCTCGTTGCCCGGCCCGTTAACCTCCCAAACACCCACCCACCGACCGATCGCGGTCGGACATCAGTCTCTATGTTAAAACATTAAATATTTTAGTATTGTGCACGAGTATCCGAAATTTCAATAGCTGAGCTGACTCTTCGCACCACGTGATTGTAATGTGTCTATGTCCAGTGTGAGAGAGAATGCGTGTGATTCACGTGAACGTGCGTGTTGGGTTCAGTTCGCGGCGCTTTGAGCCGATTCATGAATTTGGCCGGTAAAGCGCCTATACAATATTATTATTTTTGACTCTTTTTCGGCTCTGCGGGCCCCGTAAGCGAAAATCAGGCAAGAACATAACGGTTTCTAAGTGACGGCTCTTAATACTGCAGCAATATGATTAAAGTGCAACACTGTGACTTTCACTAAGCCAAATTTAAAGCCATGCATACTTCACTTGGTCTTCTGTGCCGAAGGCGTTCACAACTTGAAAACTAAAACAAAACAAAACATCAACCCGAAAAACCAACACGAGCACGTTAGATACATGAGATGGCCCCCACGTCATCACGCGGAGAACAGCATCCGAATCTAGGTCATCTCCTCCAGCATCTCAGTTTGGCTAAAACCTGGAACAGATTTTTACCTTGTCTTCTGCCAGAGATGTGGGCGGAGGAGTGATTATAAATGGAAGGGCTGGAAAGAGGGTGAAGGGACCGGGGAGGTGGGGGGAGGGGGGAGCAATCGGGGGACTTGGAAATGTGACTGAAAGTTGGAAGCAAAAGGGACAGGGTGGGTGGGAGGGGGGCGGGGGGATGATAGCCGGCTGTGCGAAAGTTCTACAGAGTTCAATCTTAGGCCGTAAAGAGGGAGGAAGCGATTTGGCGTGCATGATCACTTTTTGCATTTGATGTGCATAATTTGGCCTCTACGCCTCCTAAATGTTTCAGGAAGTCGGAAGACTCAACACGGCTGAGGTTGAGAGGCACGATGTTGGACTATGATTCAAGATCACTGAGACTGACTGAGGATCCCGGGTTCAAATCCCGACAGATCCAAAATTTGTACAGGCCTTTTACCAGTCAGTGCACCCTGGCGTATTTGAAATCACGCACTCTCTTTAGTGGTGAACAAAAGACGTAAGAGTGAGTGAGCCAGTGAGTGAGTGAGTGAGTGAGTGAGTGAGTGAGTGAGTTAGCTTTCAAGTTAGGGTTTAACGCCGCGCACAAAAGACGTAAGAACTCAAACCAACTCCATACGCACCCACTCCCAATAAATGTTTAAACCGCGAAATAGTCTTTGTTTTTTCCTTGTAAGAAACCAGCAAATCAAATTTCATTGCCAACTAATACGTTTTCGCGGTGGTGTATCTTTATTTATGTGGGAGGAAGTTTCCGTCGCCCACAACTCAAAAACGAGAGAAGGGGGATAATCTCGGGTCACCCCACACCGGAAGCTGGTGAGACGAGCATCTCGTCTTATAGTCTTTCACACTAATGACAAGTAGATGAGATATATACATGTACAACAGTTCATGGCCAGGGTAAAGAAAGTGATTGATTCGGTCGTTTTTTGTTTTGTTTTTAAATCATCTGGTTTCAAGTTGTTTCATGTTTGTTTGTTTGTTGGTTGGTTGGTTGGTTGGTTGGGTTGGTTTGGCCGGTTTGGTTTGGTTTGGTTTGGTTCTTTCTTCCTTTCTTTTTCTTTTTTTTTTTCTTGGGGGGGGGGGGTGGAGGGGGATAGCGGGGGTGAGGGGTGTGGGGCATTGTTGTAATTGTTCATAAACTGTTAAGTTGTTATGTTCTGTCTTCACCAAACGCATCATGATTCATATAAATATAATTCAGGTTCAGTTATGCCGCTTGATATCACAGTTGCGAAAAAAAATACAATACGAATGGATGGCACCTTCCAAAGAGGTCCCCCCCCCCCCCGACCCCCCTGCCTATCTGCTGAGACCGAGGAATTGTACATACAAACCTCTGAACTTTAATCTGTCTTATTTGTAATGTTAGTGTGTTCAAGCTGTCAACAACATCAGAATATTTTTTCATCAATCTTGCCAGGTTCTCTAGTAAGAGATATCAGTATCAGTTCAAGATGGCATCTCCCTGAGCTCGGAAAAGGTTCAAATATCCGCGTTCTGCCCGCGTCTCCCAGTGAATTTTCCCAACGTCGTCTTGACTGAAATCGTTTCAGTGTTCGTCTGTCTTTACTAAAATATACACAATACATATATCAAGATTTAACGTTAATAATAATATAGAATGATTGGTTAGCTGGGGTTTATCGTCCACGCCACAACGAGGTGATTGCAGACGGCCCTAGGGGGCAGGTTATGGGGGATGGGGATAGCTACCCTAACTGTACAGTCCAGCTGAACACTTATTCAATCCAGTCAGGCTGCCAGGTCAGTCGGCCACATTTTACGTATCCTTGACTGTTATGGACAAGTTACACAAACAGATCCAGTTCACAGTCAGCGGAAGCGGGGCAACGCGAAAAAGGCCTGTCGGGATCCGAACCCGGGACCTTTCCATCTCGAGTCCAGCGCTCAAACCGTTGAGCCACCGACTCCACCTAATAATAATATAGGAGGCTTATAGGTCGCTTATACCATGTACTCAGCAGGCGCTAAGCGCACTACATACTGAGGGGTGGGTGTTTGGGAGTTAACGTCCTTTGCCACCACGTATGGGTGATATCAAAGCCGGACGGGGCAACGAGAAAAAAAGGTCAGCACAAATATTTGGTCCCCAGCCGGGAACTCAGGACCCGAGCATTGAAAGTCCAACCCTCTACCATTCGGCTATCCCGGCTCTTCGTACATACTGACAAAAATCAAAACGTGACAGGTACAGTTGACGGCACACAGGCAGCATAAAGCAACCACAGAAGAACAAAACATTGCGCACGAACATACCGGGTTTTTCCTGACTGCCGGGCTGCTCATCGGGGCTTTCTATCCGGGTTATTCGGCTTTCCTCCCTCAGCAAACTTAATATCGGATAAGTACTGCGTGGCGCTGCACCGCGGCGACGCGCTTCCCTCGGAGAAAGCAGCCCGAATTTCCCGAAAGGGATAAGAAAGTAGTTTAGGGGTGGGTGGGTGTTTAGGGGTTTAACGTCCTTTTCCACCACATAGGGTGATATCAGTCAAAGACGGGGCAATGATGAAAAAGCCAGCACAATATTTGGCCCCAGCCGGGATCGAACTCCCTACCCGAGCATTAGAAGTCCAACGCTCTACCATTCCGGCGACCACCCCGGCTCCCCAAGAAATTAGTTTTTTAAAAAAAGAAGAAAAAAAAAGGACAAATGCAGAACACTCACAAAAACAGCTTGCATACACACTGACACGCACACTGATTCACATTTCGTAAATGAAACAGGGGGTTCTTCAAGCGTTAAGTCTCAGTTTACTGGTGAAGATAGGTCACGAACAACGCATCAGCCATTTCTCTCAAGTTAGCATGCATGGAAACGATACGCATTGTTTCTGTATCGTTTTTCCTCGTTGGAGGGAGAGGAGCTGTGAAATTAAACCAGATACGAGGGCATGGAGCGCGCAAGGGGGAGATAAAAAGTAAAAAGTAGGAGAGGAACGGAAAGCGTTAGCAATTTTGTTTTTGTTGTTTTTTGTTGAGGGGGAGGGGGATGGGGGTGGGGAAGGGAAAGGGGTGTTTGAAAGTTGAGAAGTGCCACGCTCCGTTGATGATTTACTTGTCTGTGGCGTGTGCCTCCCGAACTTCCGTCCTGCCTCCAGTCCGGTCCCCACCCTCGCCACCCCTCCCCGCACCTCCACCCCCGGCCAACCCGCTACCCCCGCCCTACTCATACGCGCGTGCGCGCGTGCACACACACACACACACACACACACACACACACACACACACAGAGTCTCACACAGAGAGTCTCACACACACACACACACACACACACACACACAGAGTCTCACACAGAGAGTCTCACACACACACACACACACAGACACACACACACACACACACACACAGAATCTCACACAGAGAGTCTCACACACACACACACACACACAGACACACACACACACACAGTCTCACCGGCACAGAGAGTCTCTCTCACACACACACACACACACACACACACACACACACACACACACACACACACAGAGTCACAGAGTCTCACACACACACACACACAGAGTCACACACACACACACACACACACACACACACACACACACACACACACACATCCCACCTTACCTATTCAGTTCAGACTTTCGAGAGGAGAGACACCACAACCCACGCCCGCACGTGCGTGCGCGCGTACACACACACACACACACACACACACACACCAGCCCTGCAAGTTCCAGACCGGCTCTGGAGAGGAGACACACCACATCCCCAACCACACGACCCCTTCCTTCGTGGAGCCGCCCTCAACCCCTCCCCTCCCCCTCCCCCACCCGTCCCCTACAGGAGGACGACCCCATCCCGTCCCGTCACCCCGTCCCCTCTACCCACCTCACCCCGTCTCTTGCAGCTGTTCCATTTCGTTTTTTACGCCCTCAGCGACATTTATCTGGGTCCCGTTAGGCTGACCTCGGGGCCACGTCTCTGTTTCGTCTTCCTTCCTGTGTGTCTACCTCACTCACTCTTTTGCACTCTCTCTCTCTCTCTCTCTCTCTCTCTCTCTTATTGTAGCATGCGGTATGGACTACTAGTAAGATAGGCAGAAATTATTCAAATAAACGTTTCATCATCATCATCATCATCATCTCTACGGAAATCAGTGCTGTGTTTATGTCGTCGTCGTTGTTCTTGGTGTTGTTATTATTTATGTATAGCAAATATTTTGCAAGATCAGTTATGGATTTATCCCGGAAAATTTTCCTGAGCCCTGTGATAGCTTGGGCACTCACCGTCCCGTCCTGTCCGTGCATCAGAGAGCACGTGAAAGTCCTAGACTGAGATAGGCAATGATACACTGATCAAAGACTCATCCCCCCCCCCTCTCTCTCTCTCTCTCTCTCTCTCTCTCTCTCTCTGCGCGGCGTTAAGCCCTAACTAACTAACTAACTAACTAACTCTCTCTCTCTCTCTCTCTCTCTCTCTCTTTCTGGGCCAAATATTTGTGCTGCCCTTTTGTCGTTGCCCCGTCTTTGATATCACCCGTATGCGGTGGAAAAAGACGTTAAATTCCCAAACACCCATTCTCTCTCTCTCTCTCTCTCTCTCTCTCTCTCTCTCTCTACCCCCACTCCTAAAACTCATACCATCACGTTCTGGGTTCAGAAGAAAGTTGTATTCCCATCTGGTGGAGAAAGAACTCTCGAAGTATATTAACCCATCTTAAGATAGATAAGTAGTGAAGTCACTCCCTGTATTATGTAAATATACGTCTCACCCATGAAACATGCATTTTAACGCTCCCTCTCTTAACTGTCCGATTATATACTGATAATACGATCTCTTTAACGGCTTCAGTGTATCATAACTGTATGCGGTCTAAGTAACTGCTATTATAGATTGTGTGTGTGTGTGTGTGTGTGTGTGTGTGTGTGTGTGTGTGTGTGTGTGTGTGTGTGTGTGTGTGTGTGTGTGTGTGTGTGTGTGTGTGTGTGTGTGAGCTTTGCATTTTGTTTCTGGTTTCGCATTACTCTTTTTTGTTTTTTGTTAATCAGTGTTGTACGTTTTTCTTTGCTTTTGCCAGTGGTTCTTTTCTTCTTCTTTTTTCTTTTTTTTTTGTAGCAACGGCAGATTGAAAACTAACCATTGTATGGCTAAATCTTTTCCGTTGAAAAATAAAGTTCGTTCGTTCTCTCTCTCTCTCTCTCTCTCTCTCTCTCTCTCTCTCTCTCTCTCTCTCTCTCTCTCTCTCTCTTGTTATGGACACATGTTTAAACAATAAAACATCTGAGTCTGAGTCACACACACACACACACACACACACACACACACACACACACACACACACACACACACACACACACAGAGTAACTCGGAACTTTTACCCCCGGCCTTCACGCATGCAGGATTCGATTAGCAGCTTGGCCGCATATGTGGAAGGTACAGGTTTGCTATTTACAGAAAATACTGTCAAGTTAAGGTCTTCAATACCTTTTTTTTAACCTTTAAAAATGAAATTAATAATAGCGAGAATGACTTTTTCAAAGGTTGTCCGTTGAACTGGCGCTGTTTTGTAACAAAAGATCAAAGTGTTTCCCCCAAACTGTGTCAGTCTCCGATGACTACTTGCTGTGACCTTCAGCACGTGCGTTTCGGATCACGTATCACGTGAAAAAAAAAGTTTTCTATTTTTTGTAGGGCGGGGGGAGGAGGATGGGAGGAGGGAGGCGGGGGGGGGGGGCACACACAAATAAAAACTAAAAACCAAATATCAGAAACGTTTCGGGACTGTTTACATAAAAGCCAGGAAAAACACAGATATCGTGCGATGGTGCAAACCCCATTTACATACCATTCATCATCCAGTTACGAAAATTAGTCAATTCTCGTTAGCGCAAAGAGTATAGAGTAGCGGATCTAGAATCATTGGAACATCTCATAATTAGTGCATGAAAATACCACTTCCCCTTTCAGGCTCCCCCCCCCCCCCCACCCCCGTCAACCTCCTCCCCCCTCCCCCCGTCCTCCGCCCCTTTACCGTTCCTCCGCCAAAACGACAAAACCGAAAACAATTTGACTCAACACCCTACCAAAAGGAAGAAAAAAAAAGGTCTTGGTATTGGATTCAGATCTACAAGCCTAAAATGTCGGAAGTAAAGTCTATTTTAAGTTTTAGAGATTTTCTGTAGCCAAGTCGCCCAAACAAAGCAGATTGTTCAAACAACACAAAAAAAAAAAAAAAAACCGAGGCTATGTTATGACGCAGCTCTGTGCCCTATCTTTCTCGTGTTTGTCTGTAGTCGTGTGTCTGTTATGAGCGGTTTAATGCTTGCAAAATGTCAGTCCGTGCACGCCACTGTTGTGTATGGGACAAAATAATAGTATATTAGTTGCGCCTTTCCTGCAATGTGCGATCACTAAATATCATCACACCTTTTTTTCCCCCGTGTGTCTTACGCAAATTGAAGACAAATAAATTCAAAATAGTTCTGACGCATGCCGTTAAACTATACAAATACAAAATCTATAGTCAGAAAATAGTGTTTCTCACTGGATACTGAGAACAAAAATACGGTGGGTAACCGTTATGGCACATGATAAACGGGGTGTAACCTCGATTGACGTGTCTCTGGTTTACCTGCTTTTTTCAACTTTTTTTTTTAATTCAGAAAGCAAAAAGGCTTAAAACATGCTTTAACAACATAGAAGCAAGTTTTCTCCCAAACATTTTGGCTAAGCAGGGTTCATGAGGGGACATGTTCGCTTGTTCTGGTTAAGTGAAGCGGTCTCTAGTTTCAACATGGAACACTCTCACCCACACATTACAGGTATGCACTTATCGGGCAGCACGTGTGAATCTTACAGTGACCAATTTACCTTCGTTTCATTGAAACCATTCAATTTCAAATTTAGATTCATTTATTTCAAGTTTTGCACTATTATGGGATACTGGATTGGACGGGTGATTAAAACACAGTACAGGAATGCATCCGTCAACGGCACGTTTTTAGTCGCCGCCATTATACTTAATAATAATAAATAATAATAAGCGCATTAATACAAGCGCTTTATCCCAAATATTCAATTGGCTCAAAGCGCCGCGACACGCACGCTGACGTGAATCACACGCATTCTCTCACACACTGGACGTGATGCGAAGGGCCAGCTCAGCTATTTAAGTTTCGGAAGTTTAGAATTGCATTTATTATTGAATTTTGTGGGCTGAACATCAGTTTCCAAAGCAGAGGGGATGGGGGTGGAGGGGGGGGGGGCGGAGTACCCGGAGAGAACGGCCCGAATGAACAGTGCCGGCACATACGAGAAAGAAAAAATCTTCGCCCCGAGTGGGACTCGAACCTGACGTCTCGTACTGGTGACTAAGTCTTAACCACTAGACCACCAACCGCCCCAAAACCCTTTTACTTGGCCACCGTGGAGGAAAACGCAAAAGGTCGCGAAAGCAGCCAGATCGCGGCATCCAGGGAAAAGGCCAGAGGCTGTTGAGTTCGATCTCAATTACGACAAACTGCGTACGCGATCAGCTGAGGCTTGACATTCAGACATTGAGAAATTTCACACAGAGCCAGGGGCGGGAAGAGCATCATGACGCTGTAGTGACGCTGAAGCAAGCCGCGGAAACAGTTTATGTGACGCGCGTCAGACGCGCGCGTTTCATTGACCTGGCAGTTTGTTTTTCATCTCCGTTTTACGTCACGATGTCTTCTATTTGCAGACTGTTTTTATTGTCCACGAGAGCTCTACTTCTCTCAGACGACTGCGGGTCTCCAACATGGATGTGGTCAAAGAATACAAAATGCTTACTTACTTACTTACTTACTTACGTAGGCCCATAGCTCCATGTAGAGCATAGGCCATCGACGACCCTTCGCCAAAGCACTCTGTTCTGGACTACTTTTGCCACTCCAGTCCAGCTGGTTCCCTACAAATGCACGAGACCTCAAAATGCCTGTAATTATATTCCCTATTAGCCTCAGGCATCATAGTCACCCCTAAAATGCTTCAATCTAGAAACAAACATTACCATGCACAGACCATTCAAGGGCACGTACCTGCCAGGGGGTTTTAAAAAAAAACTGATTCTCTCCTTTCCGTTCAGGCCTCACTGGAATAATGCTAGTCTACTTTCCTTTTAGGTCAGAAAGCCAACACCCATATCCACTCGCGTCACCTTTGCCTCTCCTGTGCGCAAAAAGCCCCAATTTCAATGGCAGCTTGCCTCCTCTTGCAACGCCCTGGCATGCACCTTGCCCTACCAAATACAAATATCGCGAAAATCACGCGTTTTTCTTTTACATGCTTTTTTCGTGCCAACAAAAATCCCTGCAAACTAGCACACTCGCTAAACAGGATTCATCAAAGAAACACTGCATTTAACCCCACTCTCAGTTTGTGTCCTGACGCCTGTGTGACGCTTAGAACTTGGCTTTCTTAAAGGATGTGAGTTTTTAGTTTGTGTCCTGACGCCTGTGTGACGCTTAGAACTTGGCTTTCGTAAAGGATGTGTGTTTTTAGTTTGTGTCCTGACGCCTGTGTGACGCTTAGAACTTGGCTTTCTTAAAGGATGTGTGTTTTTAGTTTGTGTCCTGACGCCTGTGTGACGCTTAGAACTTGGCTTTCTTAAAGGATGTGAGTTTTTAGTTTGTGTCCTGACGCCTGTGTGACGCTTAGAACTTGGCTTTCGTAAAGGATGTGTGTTTTTAGTTTGTTCAAGTCTCCTTGTCCGCCGCGTGCAGGTGATAAGTAAGACGGCGGAACGAGAAGACTTTAAGCACAATCATTTGGCGCCACCCCAACCGGGATTCGAACTGACGACCCGGCCGATGATTGTCAGTCCGACGTTTGACCATGGCTCAGTTCACACTTTCACGGCTCACAAAGAACTAACAGAAGCAAAACTCAGACACCCTGAACGATTCGGCAACGCTAAAGAGACGACACTCAACTGCTTTCAAAAATTCAAAAGGTTTCACGGCTACTCAACTTCTAAATCTAGAGATTGAGAGGCCAGACGGATGCCAACCGCTGGCACGAATTTTGGACAGCTCAGTGTTGCTGCCAGCATCCCCTAAATGCGCTAACTCGGGACGATAGACGAAATGCAAGTTGACAAAACCTTGACCACACGGCTTGGAATGCCGCGCGACATCAAACTGCAAAACGTCAGCGAATTTGAAAAAGAAAAAAAAAAAAAAGTTGCATGGGTCAACGTTGGCTCTTCACGCCAGCACAAGTGTTAGGCTAAAACACAAGCCTTGCCGGCAAATGCAAACAGCAGAGTTCGTCCGTCCTCTGCCGTGAACTCAGTTTTGGAGAGAGTTTCGCGAGTCAGCACTTTTCAGGGGAGGAGGAGGCGGGGGGGGGGGGGGATGGGGGCGTTTGGCAGCAAGTCCTCATGTCCTTGTCAGCAAGTCTTCACATTTTCTGCATATAACACATCAAGAAGGTCGAGGTTACAACTTCATCGCCATTATCAGCAGCAACAACAACGACGACGACGACAACAGACGATTTGGTCCATTGGTCCAGTGGTTAAGGTATCTGACTTCGGACCTTGAGCTGCTTTGTTCAAGTCCCTGATGGGCAGAAATTTGGTAGGATTTTTTCCTTTCCAAATCGAGTCAAAATAACGTGCAGACTCGCTCACGGTGTACACACGCACGCAGAATATCAAGCGTGCACGTCAAAGATCCCATTCAATATTGGAGGAGCCGCGGGACTGAAGGGGGAAGGGGGGTGTTTAGGAATTTAACGTCCTTTTCCACCACGCACGGGTGATATCAAAGGTGGGGAAACGAGAAAAAGCCCAGCACAAATATTTGGCCCCAGTCGGGATTCGAACTCACGATCCGAGCATTGTACGGCCCAACGCTCTACCATTCGGCTATACCTCCCCCCCCCCCTTCCCTCCTCCCCCGCGGAATGGAAAACAGTCACACAGGGAAAACATGCAATGGATGGCGCTGCACTTTGGCGACGCGCTTCAACCCCTTTTCCAAATTGACCGCTTCTCATGGTGATCAACACTTCGAGTCAAGACTGAAACGCTACGGATTCGATGCCCTGTGGCGATGGATAGACAGGCTGGATGTTTCCAGCGTCCCGAAAAAGCCGTTTTCAAATTTCTGTGTCTCTGTCTTTAAAATCATCTTTGACAGAGGGCAACAAACAACAAACATTTTGCTCCACAGCCGCCCACAGTCGCTCCTTCAACGTAATCTCTTTGCCCTTTATCCCCGCCCCCTTCCTCCCTTGCCTCTTCCCCCCCCCCCCTTCTTCCCCATCCTCTTTCCGTATTCACCATCGGCTGGCCAGAGTGATTGATTGTGACGTCACTGGGAACAAGGTGTCACATGACACAGCAAACGAACTGACGTGTGAAGTGCATATGTACGAAACCGAATTCTTGACCCCAGAGAGAGAGAGAGAGAGAGAGAGCCTTGGCTTGCTTTGAAAATAAGAAATGGAATAAAGGGGAATCTGCCAAATCTCTGAAAGAAAATTTAATCTTGGAAGCAGTTTTGATATTGGAATCGGTAATTGTATTGGTGGTTGTTGTTGTTGTTGTTGTTGTTGTTGTTGTTGTTGTTGTTGTTGCTGCTGCTGCTGCTGCTGACAGTTTCAAACTCCGCCAAGAAAACACTTGGTTTGAAATCGAAAGCAAATGTGCAGGACATACTTGCGTGAACTTTGCGCATAATGAACGAAGTCATCGTCAAATCCCCTTTGAGAAATAAGCAAGCACACACACACACACACACACACACACACACACACACACACACACACACACACACACACACACAAAGACAGACAGACAGACAAAGACAGACAGACAGACAGACGGACGGACAGAGAGAGACAGAGAGAGATGAACAACTCACAGAAACCAGTCGCAGAATTTGTGTCCCACTTCTTTTCCAAATTGATAGCAAACCACACACTCACTCACACACACACACACACACACACACACACACACACACACACACACACACACACACACACACACACACACACACACACACACACACTCACACACACACACACGTTTCATACAGGCATCATCATACTCGCCTTTGACAACAGACTACCGGCAGTGACAGGGCAGACACACTTCAGACTGGAATGGAAAATGTCCCGACATCCGATACGCCAGAAATGCAAATGTCAGAAAACCCGATATGGTATCGCGACAAATAAAAACTCACTCTGCATCAGTGCTCTACCTAACTCGCAGACACATCCATTGCGTAAGTAATGTTCATGGCATTTGCTTACGGAACCCACAGACAGAAGAGAGAGAGAGAGAGATAAAACAAGGAACGGGCCCAAAAGAAAGTAAACAGATCCGAGAGAGCGAAATGTAGGGCGAATAGTCAAATCATTTTATCATTTGTGTGGCTTATTTTATGCTCAAGATTTTTGGACACACCCATTGTGGACGGCTTATGGTTGTTTGTTTTCCGGGAATTTTACGCTTTTTTTTTCCACAGGAAGTGTGATATGAAACACGCTGCAACGAGGTAAAAACGTCAGCATACTGTTAGCTCTCAGCCGGGATTCGAACTGACACCCTGAGCATCGACTGTACACACACACACACACACACACACACACACACACACACACACACACACACACACACACACACCACCTAACTGTTCCACTGCCATTAACTGTAAAGGTCAAATGGTTGGTTAGTTGGGTTTAACGTCCCACGTGATTGGAGACGGCCCTAATAGACAGGCTGAGGGGCGGGAGGTCGGGGGGGGGGGAGGCAGTCCAGCTGAACACTATTCAATCCAGTCAGACCGCCAGGTCAGCCACATTTTGGTGAATCCTTGACCGCGATGGACAAGCTACACCGTGAAACAGATCCAGTTCACACACTGACAGAGGAAACAGGCAACGTCATTTTTTGGAGTCAGCACAATTTCTCTTAACTGAAAAATACTCTGCTGTATAATTATGTCCTGATTCCCACGATGGGAAGGTGAGTGTGTGTGTGGGGTGGAGGGGAGTGGAGGTGGGGGGGGGGGGAGGAGGGGGGGCAGGGCAGTCGGTTTACATGTCCTGTGCCTGAGGGGCCAAGTCGATCCTGTGTCACCAACAGGAAACACCGTGCGTGGACTACACCCGGTCTGTCCACCCAACTTGACCTCACAAGGTCACGAGTCGCTTTCCTCCACCGGGACAGGTGTTCGTTCCTTCTTGTCAGTGTGGAAAGACCCGAGATGTGGCGGCTTCCGTTCAGCTGACAGGTATATCGTGTGGGGAGGAAAACGTGCCCGCTTCAGGATGGCCACTGAAATGTAGCCTGCAAAATGACGTGTGTGGTGGTATCATTTTAAGGTGATTTTTTTTTTTTTTGGGGGGGGGGGGGAGAGGGATGGGGATGGGGGGGAGGGGTCGAAGGTTCATGTTTGTTGAATAATGAAACACAGGAAATCAGTTTTAAAGTTACAATATATAACAACAAGTATATAACTCGATTAGGTTGTTGTTGTTGTTGTTGTTGTTGTTGAGTATTTCAGGAGAGAAATTACCCAGAGGGCTTGGTCAAGACTGATCTAAAAAGCTCTCTCTCTCTCTCTCTCTCTCTCTCTCTCTCTCTCTCTGTGCAACAGACTCTAATCTTCCATTACGAGCTCAGCAAATTTCCTGCATCAAAAGCCTTCAAAAGGCAGATTATGACCGAAACTGCTGAGAGTTCCATTACCGTGTGATGAACGGCCCACATCCTCTGTGAAGAACTACCACTCCTTCATTAACAGGAGTCCAAGATTAGAGTCGGCGGTTACGTCATCGCCGGGCGGTTTTATGTTGACGACTGATGAAGGCTCAGGCTGGGTCAGCGCCTGATCGGTGTCTCTTTCCATTCATTCTGATTGTACAACACGTATCTTGTTTCCGTACACATTAAAAACTCTGGCGCGAGAAGGAAAATGAAAGGGCAGAAAACTGTGCGTCCGAAGAGAGGGGAAGGGAGATAAGAATGGCAACTGGAGGAGGAATGGAGGGTGGAGGGAGGGGTGGACGGGGCGGCACAACGGAGGGGGGGGGGGGGGGGGGGGCGAGGGGTAGAGGGGGGTTCGTGGAGGTTAACCATCAATGATATATTTCCGTAACGCTGTACTTTCTTCCCATTGTCATACGTATTGAGAATTGAACAATACTGAGGTTTGCGCACGCGTGCATTTGTGTATGTCAGTGTGTGTGTGTGGGGGGGGGGGGGAGTGAGTGAATCAATGTTTTATTTAGGTTTATATATATATATATATAATCCTCAAACACAGAAAAGTGAGTGTGTGTACCGTACACTGTTTCTATAGTAATGCATACCATTGTCAAATTTTTTTAATTATTATTTTTTTAGTTACTGAAGGTGACCATGATGACTCAGTGATGAGACCATATATTCCTGTGTACCCATACTTAAAAAATGAGAAATATAAAAAAGTGTGTGTGTGTGGCACCAATAACTTCATAGTCCGCCACTATATCTACACATGCGGGCTGTCTGCGCCTCACACGTCACTGACCATGATCATCAGTTCAAGTCGTCGTTATGAGATGAGCTAGCACTTTCAGTGTCACCTGAAGGCCCTCTGGCGGATACTGGGTCATTCCTGACCCCACGCGAAGACCCTCTCTCGGTGGCGCAAATCCCCTACGGCGATTTTGTTGCGACACTTGAGTTCCTCATAGTCAGCGTCGATAGCACAATTTTCGACCTGCCCGGCGTGGTCAAGGACTGGCGCTGTGTGTGTTTGAACTTCGGTTTTCGCCATCTTCGCCCGCTAGGTTGGTAACTACACTAATCAGTTCTCTCTGGAAGGGGCGATGTTTCTCAGTTGTGATTATGATAAAATCAAAGACCTTGGAATCAGATTTATGTTTCCAAGATCTTTGATAAAATCATGATCGGTATAACTCTCTCTCTCTCTCTCTCTCTCTCTCTCTCTCTCTCGTGTGTGTGTGTGTGTGTGTGTGTGTGTGTGTTGCGTCTTTCGCTGTGTTTGTGTGCCTTTCGCTCTGTGTGTGTGTGTGTGTGAGAGAGAGAGAGAGAGAGAGAGAGGGAAGAAGAAGAAGAATATGTACTTTCCTCATTCTTCTTTTATGAGAAGGAAAGCAGTCGATTTAAACTCAGCTTTTGGCCCTGACTTCTTGAGGTCGTATACAAGATGTTCCTGAAAGCGGTGTAACTGGCACAATCAGTTATCTGCTGGGGGGGGGGGGGGGGGGCACTTTTGGCCGTTTGTCTGCGCGAAAATGCCGCTCTTTAGCGCAGAAGTAAAAGGTGTGTGCTACTAGAGAGACTTAGCGCGCCTTCCTCACTGAGGAGAGTATGCAAATTCAGCCTCTGACGTCATCACATCCTGCGTGCTTTGGGGTCACCCGCCAGAGGCTTCCTCTCCGAAACCATTTTCCCTCTGCGAACTTCGTGAGAATCGCCCATTCTACGAAGCCATTTTCGTACGTCTTTTTATGTACTCAAACTTGTAGAATGTGTTGTTTGCGCATTACTTATAGGTCTACTGATGTTTCATTTTATGAAATTCGCAGTCAGCAGTGGGTGGAGAAGATCCTAAATATTTTATTTTTCGATTTTACTGGGACACCCCACGAGCGCTGTCCTGCCTGCCAAATCCAATATGGCGGCCACAAAGGTGCGCCTCGCTTGAGATTTTTACAAACATTTTACCAATCGGTTAAATCCTAGAGAGGTCCAAGACTACAAGAATAGGGGATCAATTTCATTAAAAAATGCGATGTGAGGACATTTTGTGTTCAGCGAAGCCAGATTAATCATAATGTAATCAGTGAACGGCTTGTGTTGACAAGTAACCACGCTGGCTTTCGTCTGATGAGAGACTCGCATCCTGACTGAAGTTGTCTCCCTTGTCTCCTTACTCTGCGAAATTCGGTGGCACGCTAAACGGGTGGCCACTACGAAACCCCGGGTAGTGCGCTGTGATGACGTCAGAGGCTGAATTTGCATACTCTCCTCAGTGAGGAAGGCGCGCTAAGTCCCACTAGTGACGGGCTGGTTCCATCCTTGCTGATCCAGCTTATGTTTTGGAACAGTTTCGCTCGAGACTGGTGTGCGCCGGTACGCTCAAATTACGCTATCTTGATGATTAGTACAGCTCTTAATGCGATACGATGTTGTTTACACTTTGCGCGAACGGTCGAACGTTCGGATTCTACGACTGTTGTTACACTATCGGAGCGCCCAGTGTGGTCGCCGCTTCATCGAGTACGTTTCTGTTGGCTCAGTGCCAACAATACAGACGCTGTCACTGTCCAGGTGTCTAACTGGTGTGATGATAGCTACCACGAAAACAGCTCGGAACGGATCTGTGAGCATAAAAATGGACGCATTCACCCCCTTTGAGATTAACAAGTATGACATCATACGTTCTTTACATGGTCGACGATGGTCACCATAACTGCCCTGCACTTTACTTGAGATTCAGGTCAGCATATGAAAAAAAATAAAAACCCCCAAAAAAACCACATGAACGCCTCATACACAAGACTCGCCACTGCGCACTTAGCCGTCTGACACCTGTCCCGCCTTACCTGTGGCGTGCTAAAATCTGCTGACCTACCACTCTACTGCCCCGCCCCCTCAGTAACCTCCCCCCCCCTCCCCTATCCCCCACCCCTCCACACACACTACCCACTTGCCGTCTCTCCCGCACTTTACCTGTCCCGCCCACACGAGGCACCACGCGTGTCCAGTCTCTCACCTGGCGGTCAGGTAGATCGGGGTCACGTCCAAGGCGGAAGTAGGTCAGCCCACGGGTGACGTAGCACCGGCGACCTGGTTTCTGGAAGTAGTTTTTCGGCCAGTTGTGATCGATAGGGCGGGATGTCAGTTTCGTACAGTCAGACCTGATGATGTGTCCAGTCCGGTCTGAACTTGAGCAGTTACTATGTATAGAAGGGGCATCTCAATAATATAAAAATTTATGTGGCCTTAAAGTGCACATATTGTTCCTTTACTGAATATATGTTTGGTTTATTGGTGTCTTTTTAAAAAAAAAAAAAAAAATTATTGCCCCTTTCGGGTCATGCACCCACCTACCTACCTCAGAGAGACAGAGAGAGACAGAGAGAGAGACAGACAGACGGACAGGCAGACAGGGTGGGTGGGGTGGGTGGGTGGGAGCTTAACGTCCTTTTCCACCACGTGCCTTAGGGCAACGAGACAAAGGCCAGCACAAATATTTGGCCCAGAGAGAGAGAGAGAGGCGCGCGCGCGCACACACACACACACACACACACACACACACACACACACACACACACACACACACACACACTGTCTAAGGTTGACACTTGTCAAAGACAACTCCCTGTACAAAGCGGCCACCTGTGTCAGCCCACCCTGTGTAAGGCGACAACTTGTCTCAGAAAGCCCATCCTGCATAAAGTGGCCACATCAGTATTAATTTTGATCCACTGGTTTGCCGCTGTACCCAGGTTTCACTGTAACTGTTTTCCGTGTCTCGTCCGCCTAGGGGCCCATAATAGTCTGGGATCGACACTTAGTGGCAAGGGGGGATATTCGCCTGACAAGGTTCTATACTCTGGTGAAAATCTCTTTATTGTGTCCTTTTCGCTATCCTGCTCGCTATAGTGAGCCTCGCGCTCAAGTAGCCTAGGGCTGTACTGTACTGATTGGATTGAGTTGGTTTTATGAAGGTTTCGTGGTAACAGGGCTAATATGTTCCATTTATTCGACCCCTGAGAGAGGGAGACGGGGGGTGGGGGGGGGGGGGGAGGGGAGGGTGAGTGAGTTTTTAGGACTTAAACCCGCGCAAGCAGCAAAGACTAATTCGCGGCTCAGTGTCTGCAATACTTGAAAAAAAACAAAAAACTGTAACGTTGAACAAATCAGTTACAAACTGGTCTACGGGGGCAGTATAAACCTAGGACATGCAGGGCAGACATACAGACAGAGAGACAGACGGTGGGTGGGTCAGTGTTTGAGATTTCAACGTCCTAGCACAAATATTTGGCCCCAGCCGAGGTTCGAACTCACGACCCAAAGCATTGAAAGTCCAACGCTCTACAGCATCCCGGCTTACAGGCAGACAGACAGACAGACAGACAAGCATAGACAGACAAATAAACAGAGAAAGGCACTGAGACAGACAGAGACAGCAAAGTATTTTATTCACATACGATAAATTTTCATTTTTCATAATGTCCATCCTGCCGTTGTCTACAAGGACGTAGGGCTGAGACAGGGGGTGGGGGCGGGGGTAGGGGGAGAGCTGGGGTATTAACCGTCCTTCTTTCGCCTCAGAACTGAAGACGCCATGGGACATGCCTTGGGTATAATCGTCAATTCTATACTTACGTACGAATTACAGGCTTTGTCATCGACGACATTAACACCCACACGTGGTGGGCCAAATATTGTGCTGGCTTTTTCATCGTTGCCCCGTCTTTGATATCACCCACACGTGGTGGAAAAGGACGATAAACTCCCAAACACCGCTACCACCATCTTTCATCATCATTAGCTTGCTTTACGTCCTATAGTTGTTCCTGGCATGTGTCTTTGGCTGCTTGGCTGGGCGAGTGGCTTTGGGACCATCTTTCGGGGTGGAAAAGGACGTTAACTCCCAAACACTCACCCAACACCCCCACCCTACCCCACATGCCCTCTGAAAGGTCACTGAGAAAGAAACAGTACAGCCTTAACCTGTTTACCGTAACCTAGTTTATAACAACACTACCCATTACACGGACTGCCGAACCTAACTTCGTGTTTTGGACGGCCTGCCCCAGCCTTTCCGATCAAGCAGGTGAAGCCAATCAGGTCAGTACAGGCCGTAAGTATTGAGGAATTTGACTTTCAGTCCCCCCACCCCGGGTTACCGCTTAGCCGGCCTGTTGCGTGTTCTTGGCCGCGGTTCAAATCCTTGGACGTCAGTCACTCAGTGTAATCGACCCAGTATCGAAGTGGTATCTGAGTTTGTAAGTACTTAGTAGCTATCAGTAATATATTAGGGCGCATGCGCGCGCTAGAGAGAGCGAGAGACAGAGATAGAGAGAGAGAGAGAGAGACAGAGAGAGAGAGAGAGAGAGACACACACACACACACACACAGAGAGAAGCTGATACGGTTCAAACTGGTCAGGACGTAACTTCTTCTGTATTTAAACCTAAAGGCTAAACACCATAAAATGTTAATAGATGGGCTGACCCATAACTTGACTGTAATTTCCTGGTGTCCTGTGTGATGTGAATGCGCGTGCTGCACCTGAGCGTGCGTGTTCAGCTCGCGGCGATTTGAGCCAAATGAGCAGTTGAGTCAGTAAAGCGCCCCATATCAAGTAGTAGTAGCAGCAGTAGTAGTAGTTGCAGCAGTAGCAGCAGTATTATTATCACCATCGTCATCATCAGTAATCTACACGTAGATGTAACAACATGACAAGGGTGGGTGTTTGGGGGTTTAACGTCCTTTTCCACCACATACGGGTGATATCAAAGACGGGGCAACGATGAAAAAGCCCATTCAAATATTTGGCCCCAGCCGGGATACGAACTCACGACCCGAGCATTAGAAGTCCAACGCTCTACCATTCGGCCACCCCGGCTCCCCAACATGACAAAACAGACCTCGAAGCTATATAGTTTGGTTAGTATTCACATTTGTGAAATGTACCTTTCTGTGTACTCGTAAATGAGCTAACTTTTTCCTCACCCCAGACCCCCTCCTTCGCATCCCATCTCCCCCCAACCCCATCCTGTATTTATTAAGCAGCCCTCCCCGTCTTGACAGGTAAGAGAATGTCCCAAGATCTCGCTTAGGAGGAAGGGACGTTAAGCTTATAGACTACACACACAGGTAAGAAAGAGACTGGGGAGTCGGTGGATCAATGGTTTGAGCGTTGGACTCGAGATTGAAAGGTGCCGGGTTCCGCGAATCCCGACAGGGCAAAAAAATTGTACAGGCCTTTTTCACGTTGCCCCTTTTCCTCTGACTCTGAACTGGATCTGTTTGTGTAACTTGTCTATTATAGCCAAGGATACATAAATTGTGGCCGACCTGGCAGTCTGACTGGATTGAATAAGCGTTCAGCTGGACTGTTCAGTTAGGGTAGCTATCCCCACCCCCAATAACCTGCCCCTTAGGGCCTTCTCCAATCACCTCGTTGTGGCTTGGACGATAAACCGCAGTTAACCAACCAACCAACAGGTAAGAGCAAATCAGATTACTCCTCTCTTGAATTATTTCCTTCTCGTATGTGGCACCGTTCATTCGGGCCGATCGTCGGGGGTTCTCTCCGGGTAATCAGTCCGGCTTCCTCCCCCCCCCCCCCCCCCTGATCTGCTTTGAAAATGTTCAGCCCACAAAAATTCAAAAATAAACGCAATTCTAAATTCCGAAATTTAAATAGCTGAGCTGACCCTTCGCACCACGTGATTGTAATGTGTTTATGTTCAGTGTGTGAGAGAATGCGTGTGATCAGTTCACGTGAGCGTGCGTGTTGGGTTCAGTTCGCGGCCCTTTGAGCCGATTCATGAAATTGGGTAAAGCGCCTATACAGTACTCATTATTATTATTATTATTTGTCCGCAAACTGATTCTGGGGAGCCGGGGTGGCCGAACGGTAGAGCGTTGGACTCTCAATGCTCGGGTCGTGAGTTCGAATCCCGCCGGCTGGGGCCAAATATTGTGCTGGCATTTTTTCTCGTTGCCCCGTCTTTGATATCACCCTTATGTGGTGGAAAAGGACGTTAAACTCCTAAACACTCACCCGCAAACTGATTCTGCCCAAACTGACCCAAAAAGTTAAGTGTTGACCAGACCAGAGACGCCTCAGTCACGCTCACAGGAATCCAGGCCGCTTACTCAATACCTAACGATCCGTTCGGCATAGTTCGGGCTGCGTTCAAACGAACGGGTTCTCACCTCCGTCGTTACGAAGATACCTCTAATTAACAGTGGGCATGCATCCGGGGGGAGACCTAGAGAGCACGCGAAGCACGTGCTGGTCATGCCATGACTGAGCGAGCGGGTCATGACCCCCGAGAGGTCACAGTGGAATTTGCCTGCTCATCAATTTTGAGTGCTGGCACTGAGAGGCAGGAACGAGTGTTGAACAAGAGTCAAACTCGCTGTATCTTGTTTGGCAGGTGTAGCATTGCCACGTTGGTGAAATCCCTTTACACCACTCGCCAGTGCAAACTTTCAGTCAGTTAACTGTGAGTACTTTACGTCCGAAAATAGCAATGAAACAGAGAGCGAAACTGTGTGAGTTATGACTTTCCATAACCCACTCAGTGGTTTACGAGTTCGCAAAAACCACAATCCAGTTACGTCATCAATCAGAAAGTGCGTCATTTCAAATTTTTGGAACTCGTACGTCACGGCCGATGCACAGTTATTTTGCTCACTTTTGGGGATGAAGTTCAGTTTTGCTTGGCCGGATCACGTAAACAATGATCGCACAGAAAATTCTCTGCGAAGTATTTGCGAGTGCAGTTTTGAATGTCAGTACATGAGCACACGCTTTGAATGATATTCTTCTTAACATCAAGCAATTTCAACTGCCCTACGCATGATTTCCTCACAAGTCAGTGCACAGAATTTTGAGGGGGTACAAAAGTCACTAGTCACCCTTCCAGATTTAAACTGAAAAAAAAAAAAGTCGCAGAAAATGTATGCGACTAGAGCAGTAAAAGTAAAAGTCTGAATGCTCATGGCATAAACAGCTTACATGATTAGTTCTCGTGGTTTACGGCGAAAGACTAACCCCGAGATGGTTCGATTGTTTGCGTAGTTACCTCGCCGGACTGAGGCGGTTTCTGTTGGTTTCTTTAATCCCTTGTGCAATTATTCTGTTGCTGGCTTAATGAGATGTTGGTGGTGTCGTTAGCGTACATAGTTTTATTACTTTTGGTGTGTATTTCCTCACAGTGTATGATTATTCAGACGGCATCAAACATGCACATTTTTGTACTAATTTATGATAATTTATGGATGCATAATCTGCATAAATCAGACGGACACTGCATATATAATATTCCCTACCATAAGCAACCACATTCATTTTCTCATTGACTTATTTCCATAGGATTTCCATTATGATGGTGGATATCGGACGGACAAGAGGAACTGCTTATTTTCCTCTTTTTTTTTTCTTTTTTTTTTTTCCTAGTTGTCACCAGCTGTTGAGTATATTACAATTACAATAAATCATATCTACACCTGGCACGATAGATCATCACATTACCACCTGTGTGTGTCTTGATTAACTCGGTGTTTTTAGGTTTAATATATGAAAATGAGCGACCCATCTGCTTCGTGTGTAAGCACTGTTTTTTTTTTGTTTTTTTTTTTTTTTGCTGCCACATCTCTTTGCCGGCTCCAGTGGTGTTCCTCCCTAGTAACGGGTGGAATCCACGGAGGAAGTTGGGGCAATTTTTATTATGCATGATGATGGAGATGATGATGATGGTAAGACGATGCTATGGAGGTCCGTGTGGTTTGGGACTGCGGGACAGGGCCGCATTGCACGCTTCCTGTCATAAATATCCCGGCATTAACCAGGCCCGGGAACTACGGCCCCTGCGGTGCCGGCCGTGTAATCATCCACATCATAAGACGTGTCATACCAAGGGAAGCACCCCCAAAGTCGCACCCGTGAAGTGGGTGAAGCTCGGCTGTGTGGCAACAGCCTCCCCACTGGGCCCATAGCACACCCGGTTTTTTTTTTGTTTTTTTTTAGTTTTATGAGCCTGAGTGCTGAGGAGGCAGTTTTTTGTTGTTGTTGTTTTTTTTTTTGCGAATCAGGTCACGTGAGACGTGCATTATCCTTATACGTTGTTGATTGACACGATCGCTGTGAAAATGGATTGCTTGATGACATTGATTAAGTAATTATGCAAAATCAGTATTTATACACGTATGTGTGTGTGTGTGAAATTGTTTAATATGCTCGAAGCGGGGTTTTTTTTTTCCCCCTCGGCTTTTGGAGGGGGAGGAGGCGGGGGAAGGGGGGGGGAGGCATGTCACACGAGAACAGCATGCACATGCTTGTTGATTGATATGATCGTTGAGAAAATATATTGCTTGAGAGAATTGATTATGTAATTATGTATAGCGATTTTTCTTTCTAGATTTGAAATGATATAATTATGGCGAAAAATAATACGCTGCCACTGAAAAAAAAGCCAAAAAAAAATTCCCCCCTCCCCCCTGTTTCATCAGAATAAGGAACATTTTTTTTTTAAACAACGTAGAAACTTCTGAACGTGAGTGAGTGTGCGTGCGTGCGTGCGCGCGTGCGCGTGCGCGTGTGCGTGCGTGCCTGCCTGCCTGCCTGCCTGCCTGCCTGCCTGCCTGTCTGTCTGTCTGTCCGTCCTGGTTTGACAGAACATACGTTACATACCACCACCGTGAAGAAGTAGAACACTGAAAGTCTGACACATACTGACGTAGGTCTGACCTAAGTATTAACCTGTCAACAGCGGCAGATAACTAGGATTAGTGTGAATATTAAACACGACCTCAAGGGGAGGTAATGTTGTCTGAGGAGGAAACCAGCACACGATTGAACTGTCCCTGTTAAAGATCTATGCTCACAACAAAAAGCTTTCCGAAGCGTGAAAAAAAATTTACAGAGTCGACCGACCGTGCAAGCACAGTCAACTCTGTCACAGTTGCAGAGTTTTCAGCGCCCCTGAAACCCCAACAAAAGCCAAGGGCAGTCTAATTTCATAGCTCAGTTTGCCTTTTGACGCTGAGCGAGAAAGATCTTGCAGCACTCAACATCCGTTAGACACTGTAGCGATGTGCCTCGCTCACTGACCAAAAGCCAAATAATGTCACGGCAAACTCGTGCTCTGGTTTTTTAAGGGTCCCCGAAGCGATGAAAACTCTGCGGCTGTGACACAGTTGCCTGGATTGTGCACAGTCGAAAGAGTCATAGTAAAAAGTTTTCACACTTCGGAAAGCTTTTTGTTGGGAGGTTAGATTTTTAAGCGCCGGCACAAGGCCAGTACCCTGTCGTGAGGTCAATGGACTATCTGTTTTGTTCAGTCACGCATGACCTGTTGAAAACACGGACTTCTTTAATGGCCATCATAGCGATGGAGAGATATATCGATATCCATAAACCATTCATCCGTGACGGTCAATGCATTGACCAATTTATTCGTTCAGTTCATTGCCCAAGACAGACGATGTATGTTGTCACGTGGTGGTGTGTTACGTATGAAAGAAGGTGATCGCCAAAAACTCTCTCTGTCCTGTGTTTCCTGTTTCCAAGTGTTGTTGTTGTTGTTGTTGTTGTTGTTGTTGTTGTTGTTGTAGTTGTTGTTGTTGTTGTTTTCTATCTGTGTCATAGTCACATTTGAGAAATCATTTAGTGGTATTTCATCCAATACTACCCGGGGAGCCGGGACAGGCGAGTGGTGGAACGTTGGACGGACTTTCTTTCAATGCTCGGGGTCTTGAGTTCGAATCCCGGCCGGGGCCAAATATTTCTCCTTGTCTTTTCTCGTTGCCCCGTGTTCGATATCACCCATAAGTGGTGGAAAAGGACGTTAAACCCTAAAAAAAAAAAAAACACCCACCCACTCGCAGACTCTCAGACATAGTTGGTTGTTGTTTAGGCCTTGGCCTATATCAACACGTCTCACCCACCCTCCCAATACTATATATGAGCCATCGTGGGTGACTAGAACAATCCATACCACACTAATATAGTCTTGAGCGAGAGGGGCTTGTCTTGACTATTAACACCATTACTGATGAATATGATCAACGGCCGATCTTGATTTTGCCATAAGCACGCGTCTTGAAGCATGCACTGACTTGCTGTGAGAGGAAGAAATTATTCACTTGATTCTTGTACAGTTTACAACAGATGAGCCATCGCGGCCGGCTGAAACATACCACGACACGATAGTCTCGAAGGAGAGACGGCTCGTCTTGACCATTAACCCCATTACTGCGACTGTAAATGTAAACAACGATCGAGCTGATTTTGCCGTAAGCACGCTACTTGATGAAGATCTACTGACTGGCTGTATCGGTCGTGAATGAGAAAGAAATCATTCAGTTGATTCTAATACTAACAAATGAGCCTTCGCGGCAGGCTGAACCAAACCGTACGGATAGTCTTAAAACGAGAAAGGTTCGTCTTGACTATTAACCCCATTACAGCTAAATGTAACCAGCGACGGGGTGTGATTTCGCCATAGGCAGGCTACTTGATCAAGATCTACTGACCGGCCCGTAAGACACGGCACTGTGTCTGCTTGATCAGTCACATTTTACGGTTTTCGAGAGGTTACTTGAGGTCATCGATCTAACTGAATCGACTGCTCGTCGGGTCGTTTCAGGGTCACCCATGCGTGAAATCTAACAGTCTGACTGACAAAAAACAAAACAGCCTCGAGAATAAAAAATCTTCTTGGTGTTGAGCCAGGCATCCAGTCCTTCAGATAGTAGTAGTAGTAGTATCATTATCATTACCATTATCATCGTCGTCGTCGTCGTCGTCGTCATCATTTTATCATCATCGTCGTCATCATTTTATCATCATAATCGTCGACGACGTCGTCGTCGTCGTCATCATCGTCATCATCCCTTTTGTGCAGAATGCAGACGCTGTAATGCACACGTCTTGTCTGAAACACAACAAGCAAACCAAACTGCAAACACGATGTTGTATTTTTCCAAAACCAGCGATCTGCTTCCCAATGTTTTTGCGGCAGGACAGCCGGTGCTATGAGTGACAGGTGTTGTTGAGTATCTAAACCTTTAAACTGAATTATCCTCTTGGTGGACAAAGGACGGTAAACCTTAAAACAAAGTTGTGCACAGAATGCAACCGAAGAAAACATGACTGCAAAAAGATGGTTATAGTAATTATGACATAGTTGAGAAACCTGCTTGCAGACCATCTCTCTCTCTCTCTCTCTCTCTCTCTCTCTCTTTTACACACACACACACACACACACACACACACACACACACACACACACACACACACACAATTACCGCTAGTGTAACCACAAATCATTTGTCGCACTTCAGTATTTGAAACATGTAAATCAGCTGATCAATCACTGAAACTAACAAACGAAGAGGTTTACGAGCGATCAGGCATTCAAGTGGAATTGTAAACACGTCAGTGACGCAACATAATGCTGGGAAACCAGGAAATTAATATAAGCTGTTTGGATAGACAAACCTTCTGACTTCTCGAAGACCCATTGCGTAGGCAGACCATCGTGGGAAGTACTGGTGAAACCCGTGTGCGTAGGCCAATGCAGGTCACAGGAACCTTCAAAAGTATCTTCTTGTTGGACAAAGGACGGTAAGCCTTAAAATAAACTTGTTCACAGAATGCAACCGAAGAAAACGTGGCTGCAAAAAGATGGTTATCGTGATTATGATATAGTTGAGAAACCTGCTTGCAGACCATCTCTCTCTCTCTCTCTCTCTCTCTCTCTCTCTCTCTCTCTCTCTCCCCCTCCCTTACACACACACACACACACACACACACACACACACCACACACACACACACACACACACACACACACACACACACACACACACACGCGCGCGCGCGCGCGCGCAGATTACCGCTGGTGTAACCATAATTCATTTGTCGCACTTACTTGAAACATGTAAATCAGTTGATCAATCACTGAGACCAACAAACCAAGAGGCTTACAAGCGATCAGGCATTCAAGTGGAACCTGACATAATGCCGCTGGGAAATCTGGAAATTACTATAAGCTGTTTGGACAAGACAAACCTTCTGACTTCTCGAAGACCCATTGCGTAGGCAGACCATCGTGGGAAGTACTGGCGAAAACCCATCTACGTAGGCCAACCCACGGCATAGAACCAAAAAGGAGCTTTAATGTGCACCTTTTGTTGGAAAATACTAGCAAGACAATATGCAAACACGATGTGCGGACGTCCACGGACAAATGACAGCTTAATACAGTAAGCTTTTAACTGGGCGGTAGTTCATAGCGTCGGCGCAGATAGAAGTCCATTCCAACCTCTGTCAGATTTAGGATTGAAATGGTTACTATCGTAAGTTTTGGCGGCAGGGTGCGTCACGCACTGTGTCGCTCACGACACCGTGCGCGACGTACTCTGTCTCAGGAACTAGTGCGCGACGTACTGTGTCTCAGAAACTAGGGTGCGACGTACTGTCTCAGAAACTAGGGTGCGACGAACTGTGTCTACTGCGCGACGCACTGTGTCTCAAAAACCAGTGTGCGACATCAGTACTGTGTCTCGAAAACTCGTGTGCGACGTCAGTACTGTGTCTCGAAAACTCGTGTGCGACGTCAGTACTGTGTCTCAAAACTCGTGTGCGACGTCAGTACTGTGTCTCGAAACTAGTGTGCGACGTCAATACTGTGTCTCAAAACTCGTGTGCGACGTCAGTACTGTGTCTCGAAACTCGTGTGCGACGCCAGTACTGTGTCTCGAAACTCGTGTGCGACGTCAGTACTGTGTCTCGAAAACTCGTGTGCGACGTCAGTGCTGTGTCTCGAAAACTCGTGTGCGACGTCAGTACTGTGTCTCGAAAACTCGTGTGCGACGTCAGTACTGTGTCTCGAAAACTCGTGTGCGACGTCAGTACTGTGTCTCGAAAACTCGTGTGCGACGACAGTACTGTGTCTCAAAACTCGTGTGCAACGTCAGTACTGTGTCTCGAAAACTCATGTGCGACGTCAGTACTGTGTCTCGAAAACTCTTGTGCGACGTCAGTACTGTGTCTCTAAAACTCATGTGAGACGTCAGTATTGTGTCTCGAAAACTCGTGTGCGACGTCAGTACTGTGTCTTAAAACTCGTGTGCGACGTCAGTACTGTGTCTCTAAAACTCATGTGAGACGTCAGTACTGTGTCTCGAAAACTCGTGTGCGACGTCAGTACTGTGTCTTAAAACCTGTGTGCGACGTCAGTACTGTGTCTCGAAAACTCATGTGCGACGTCAGTACTGTGTCTCGAAAACTCGTGTGCGACGTCAGTACTGTGTCTCGAAAACTCGTGTGCGACGTCAGTACTGTGTCTCTAAAACTCATGTGAGACGTCAGTACTGTGTCTCGAAAACTCGTGTGCGACGTCAGTACTGTGTCTTAAAACTCGTGTGCGACGTCAGTACTGTGTCTCTAAAACTCATGTGAGACGTCAGTACTGTGTCTCAAAAACTCGTGTGCGACGTCAGTACTGTGTCTTAAAACTCGTGTGCGACGTCAGTACTGTGTCTTAAAAACTAGCGTGCAACGTACGGTGTCTCAAAAAGTAGTGTGCGACGTACATGGTCCCGGATGCATGATGATGATGATGACGGCGATGATGATGATGATGATGACGACGATGGCGATGGCGATGGCGATGGCGATGAAACGTTTATTAGGATAATTCTTGTAGGCATCTCTGCCTATCTTTCAAGAAGTCCTTACTACATTCTACAATAATAAAGAAACAAAACAAAAACAAAAAACACCATAAAATGGAAAGATAAAGAGTCTAGGCTACCGAGAAAGTGAGAAGAAACAAACAACAACCAGAAAATGACCAGTCCAGATTTGACCACACGCTTACGTAGAGCAGGATCTAGGATTGCCGAATGGTAGATCGTTGGACTCTCAACGATGTTCGGGTCGTGAGTTCGATTCCCTGCTTGGGCCAAATATTTGAGCTGGCTTTCCCCCCCCCCCCCCCTCCTCGTTACCTCGTCTTTGATATCACCCATACGTGGTGGAAAAGGACGTTAAACTCCCAGACACCCACCCAACACCCTCCACCCCCCCCCCCCCCCACCACCACCACCACCACGTCGAGTTGCAGTCGCCAAAAGTTGACGGTAGTGACCAATGCAGCGTCGGTTTTCCCACTGCGTCACCAGGTGCTGCTCGTGACCGGATGCGCATTTCCGTCACCAGCCGTCGATCGCCAGCGCTGCTGTATCGTGGATGGCCATTCAATTAGTGATATTGATACATGTACGTCATTTCAGTTCCACACAGCAATTATTTTCTATTATCAGTGGGCAGGTCAGGTAGTTTTCGGCTTTACACGCACGTCATGCATGCGTGTGTTGGGTTTTACCATCCCCTCGATGTACGCAAGTGAAGATAAGTACGGCCGGTTTGGTTGTACTTATAGTTTTAAGTGACTGCACACTGGAACTACTGCAAGTCAGTAATGTAAAGGTGTAAAAATGCGGGTGAGTGGGTGATTGGGTGGGTGGGTGGGTGGGTGGGGGTTTAACGTCCTTTTCTGCCACTTGCGGTAAACGTGCGGAGGAAGTGCAGCGCTGACAACTGTACACACACACACACACACACACACACACACACACACACACACACACACACACGGGTGGGTGGGGTGGGGTGGGGTGGGTGGGATGGGTGTTTGGGGGTTTAACGTCCTTTTCCACCACATAGGCACACACACACACACACACGCACGAACATACGTGCGCACGCGCGCACACGCGCGCACAACACACACACGCACGCACGCACGCACGCACGCACGCACACGCACACGCACACGCACACGCACACACACACACACACACATTGTACGAGTATCGCTTCCAGCCTCAGTGACAGGTGATAAAACCCATTATAGTACATTCACAGTCTCTTCACTGCCGTGCTTACCGGGAGAGAAAGATGGCACCTTCCTATTCCAATGATCGTAATATCGCATGACTTACCCTTTAGTCCGTCTCCCGGTCCCCCCATTTGCCTGCAGGGTATTTGGGAGTTCTAGAATTCTGCTGTTTGTTTACCCGTGACCTATATGTCAGTGTATCTGTGGCTTGCGGCTACCGAACACGTATATACCCCTACCTACATTCTTCCGTGTGTACACATCTTTTCTCGGACAGAAGCTTTCAGGACGGCAAATTCCGGCTGGAAAGCAAAATACACTTAATTCCAGAGCTTCTTCTAGTCAGCTTTTACAGATGGTGTGAGGATCAAGTTCGTCAACTTTACTCATCAATGCATACAGCCGTAATTGCGCATGGCACAAATGTACACAACCATGAATGCATACAACATAGTTACATGCGCATGACAGAAATGCAGACACATACTCGTATAAATGCACACAACCTACATGCATTCATGATGAATGCACTCAAAATAAAAGAGCACAATTTCAATACACACACAAACGCGCGCGCGCGCGCACACAGACACACACACACACACACACACACACACACACACACACACACACACACACACACACACACACACACACACCAAAGTTTCCTTGAGCGTTCAAAATATGTGTAGAGAAATAATTAAACTCATCCTTTCGCGCATTTCTACCTCTACACACTGCATCCTTTGTGTACTTGTAGTTCAAGTCTGTCCATTTACGTTGAATGTGCTTCTGTGTTCTGAGTTCATGTGGTGTTCATTTGGGGTGCAGTGTCCGAACTTAACCCGTTTACTGATCCAGCACTCTACCGGATACCTCCCAAAACTGTTTACTTGACATCGTTTCGGAGAAGTCCACGTTCCTGCTTTTTGCACTAGCTTGCCTTGGTTTAGTTTGGAGGAGTTTACTTTTGGTTTTTGTCACACCACATGGGGGATGGTACGATTGTGAGAAGTCCCCTGCGTTACCTTGGCGGCGACACGCTTGTCTTAATTCTGTTTCAACAAACTGCCCGGGAGTTAGAGGCGACTATGGTTTCGTGGGCACTGTATTGAAACCTCATTAATAAAGATCCGTTACACGACACTGTCATAATGGAATTGAAACGGATTCATAGGGACGTTAATCTGATTCAAGTGTTTGAATGCATAGTTGGAAAAATGCGCGTCACACACTCACGCACGCACGCACGCACGCACACACACACACACCGTCACACACACACACACACACACACACACACACACACACACACACACACACACACACTAACTTAAGAAGTGAACATACTGAGACACAATGCAGGACCCCCCGCAATGAAGCGTGGGTTCAAGCCCAGGTCGAGCTTGTGATACGTGATACTGTTTTTTTCCTGGCTACCGGGCTGCTCATCGAGGGTTTCTCTCCGGGCTATACGGCTTTCCTCCCCCAGCAAAATTGAAAAATAGGATAGGTATTGGGTGGTCTGCACCGAGGCGACGCGCTTCCTCCGGGGAAAGCAGACCGAATTTCCCGAAAGGAACAATAACGTAGTTTGTTGTTGTTGTTGTTGTTGTTGTTGTTGTTGTTGCTGTTGTTGTTGGTTTATTTTTTACTAGATGACGATAGTAAACCATCTACGCTCACGCATATGTATGCTGCATTTATCAAAATGATTTCTCAAAATCAAGTTCATACGCTGATGTCCTTATGATTATATGTTACTAGCACGGCCTGTGGCAACAGCAAAGTATGCTTGTATCAAAAACTCAGGCAACTTCGTAAGCCACCCTGCATGTGTTATGAATGAATCTTCTTCGGTCCTGCACTCTCGCGATGGAGACTTAGAGTTCCTGGGAGAATTCACTCATCGGTTTTACGAGCATAAACAGAAACCCTTAAAGCTCTCAATCGAGTTCTATCTTCTGGCTACTCCACGGTTTACAGAGCAATTTCTCCTTGAGTCAACAGAAGAGGAAAGGTCTTTGACCTGGTCACGGGGGTGTTATCGAGATTGCTGCCGAAAAACCACGTGCCACTGTCGATGCAAAAGTTCCGGCTTTCCAGTAAAGTGATCCTTCTGATATTTGAGCATTAAGAGAGAGAGAGTGCGCCTGTTCGCTTGAAGTACTCTCTCTCTCTCTCTCTCTCTCTCTCTCTGATCACTACAGCTCTTAATGCGATACACATCGCGCAAGCGGTAGAAAATTCAAAATCTACGACTGCTGTTACAATATTCGCGCGCTCAGTCGGTGTGGTCGAGTCATCCAGTCATCGAGTACGCGTGGTGGAAAAAGACGTTAAACTCTCCCCCCCCCCCCCTCCTCCGACCGCCCCAAGCATCAGTCGCTGACGGCGGTTAGAGGCTGATGTTGCTGGCTGTTTATAAACGTCTCTTTGATCACTTCGCTCGCACCGTGCCTGGCTTCTGATAGCCATCGATCGAAACCTCCTCTCTGTATACTGTCTACCTTCACCTGGACAAACGGTCTAAGCGGCCCCCAAAATCCACGACACTTACGGTCTTTTCTGACGGTGGATATGTGTACCTGGCGATACGGGGTCTATAGCCGGCAGTGACGTCCGGGAGGGGTGAGGGGGGGGGGAGGAGAGGGGGATCTGGTCAAATGGTCATTGACCGCACGACCTACTTCACTGAGCACTCAGCGTAATGCTAACTCAGTATGTACAACGGTTTTATGCATGTTGTCTCTTACGGTAAATTGCTTTGATCGTAAGGTAGGGAGATAACTGAAGGGACTGGTAATGGTCGGTGGTCGGTGGTCTAGTGGTTAAGAGACTTGTCACCAATGCGAGAGGTGGGGGGTTCGAGTCCCACTCGGGGCAAAGAATTTTTCCTTCTCGTATGTGGCACCGTTCGTTCGGGCCGATCGTCGGGGGTTCTCTCCGGGTACTCCGGCTTCCTCCCCCTCTGCTTTGGAAATGTTCAGCCCACCAAATTTGAAAAATAAATGCAATTCTAAATTCCGAAATTTAAATAGCTGAGCTGACCCTTCGCACCACGTGATTGTAATGTGTTTATGTCCGGTGTGTGAGAGAATGTGTGTGGTTCACGTGAGCGTGCGTGTTGGGTTCAGTTCGCGGCGCTTTGAGCCGATTCATGAAATTGGGTAAAGCGCCTATATAATACTCATTATTATTATTATTATATATGGTCATTTCCTGCCAGCGTGCTTTAGTTCCGTGTTTTCCGTCAATAGCAGTGACAGCATTTGAGGTATGTCCGCTAGAACGTATCAATAGCAGTGACAGCATTTGAGGTATGTCCGCTAGAACGTATCAATAGCAGTGACAGCATTTGAGGTATGTCCGCTAGAACGTATCAATAGCAGTGACAGCATTTGAGGTATGTCCGCTAGAACGTATCAATAGCAGTGACAGCATTTGAGGTATGTCCGCTAGAACGTATCAATAGCAGTGACAGCATTTGAGCCGGTATGTCCGCTAGAACGTATCAATAGCAGTGACAGCATTTGAGGTATGTCCGCTAGAACGTATCAATAGCAGTGACAGCATTTGAGCCGGTATGTCCGCTAGAACGTATCAATAGCAGTGACAGCATTTGAGCCGGTATGTCCGCTAGAACGTATCAATAGCAGTGACAGCATTTGAGCCGGTTTGTCCGCTAGAACGTATCAATAGCAGTGACAGCATTTGAGGTATGTCCGCTAGAACGTATCAATAGCAGTGACAGCATTTGAGGTTTGTCCGCTAGAACGTATCAATAGCAGTGACAGCATTTGAGGTTTGTCCGCTAGAACGTATCAATAGCAGTGACAGCATTTGAGGTTTGTCCGCTAGAACGTATCAATAGCAGTGACAGCATTTGAGGTATGTCCGCTAGAACGTATCAATAGCAGTGACAGCATTTGAGGTTTGTCCGCTAGAACGTATCAATAGCAGTGACAGCATTTGAGGTATGTCCGCTAGAACGTATCAGTAGCAGTGACAGCATTTGAGGTATGTCCGCTAGAACGTATCAATAGCAGTGACAGCATTTGAGGTATGTCCGCTAGAACGTATCAATAGCAGTGACAGCATTTGAGGTATGTCCGCTAGAACGTATCAATAGCAGTGACAGCATTTGAGGTATGTCCGCTAGAACGTATCCGTGTACATGATTTAGTCGTGTGCGACGATCAGTGCAACTTTGTAAGTATTGTTTCTAAGAAACATGCCAGTATAGTAAGTCCAATTGGTCAAAAATCTCATATACTCCATTTTCATATTTGCGCTCATTTTTATTTTTTCAACTCCATACCTCTCTTTCAATGCTTTTATAAACAATGCAATATTAAGCTCTCGTTTCTGTGTCTTGCATTTGAAAATAAAGGATTTTGCCAGTATAATATTTGTTTTGGCCGTCGATTTGTGAACTTGAAAAATGTTAGTTCTTGTAAAGCAGTTACGACTGAGATTCGTACTTGTTAACAAGAAACGTCATTACAAAGTTCAAGAGAAGACTAGAGCGTTGGCGAAGCACCAAGATTGTCAATTAACGAGTTCAGACCACAAGATCCAGCAGATTATTCCAAAAGAAGGTTGGGCTCTGCGTAATGGTTCCGTAATGTCTATAATAGTTCTCTCCCCTGTCTGAAGTGTACGTGATAGTGTTCTCCCTTGGCTGGTGAATAGTTCACTCTTTCCAGTCGCTTGGTACATCTCAAGTTCACACTTAGCGTGCAAGTAGCGGTTTGCTTGAGTCTTTCCCCCGACTAAAATAGCTGGGAATGTCAAAATAAGAGACCTCTCAATACTGCAGATATTAGATAGTGCAGCTATTTGGCAAGGCAATCGTTGTGATGTTCTCCCAGTTGGATCTGAGACCAAGGTAGATAACTTTCACCGCAGACAGACACCACAAGACTGATCTAAGTGTCAGAGCTAGGTCTCACATTCGGGTCGATTACTTCCCTTTCGTTTATGGCAAAAGCGAAATATGTTAGCTGTGCGAAAATACCGCGGATGTTATGAAAACGAGCCAAAATTTTGTGCACTGTACTCAGAAATGCAGAGTAGCGGAACAGCAGGCGGCGAGAGAATGGAGGGACTCGGATTGAGATCCGCGTCGTCGAGTCGTCAATGGTCGACTCCACCCATGTCAACCAAAAGGGTCGAGCCCCCAGAAGTAAAGCCAATCGCGTCGTGCAGCATGGTCTGGCAAACTTCTTGCCACTGAGACACTACAACGAGGGGTGGGAGGGTGTTTGGGAGTTTAACGTCCTTTTCCGCCACATAAGGGTGACATCAAAGACGGGTCAGCGAGAAAAAGGCCAGCACAAATATTTGGCCCCAACCGGGATTCGAACTCACGACCCGAGCATTGAAAGTCCAACGCTCTACCTTTCGGCCACCCCGGCTCCCACTACAACGAGGGAAGTAGGTGTAGTTTGATATGACTGAAACATGGAAAGAAAGCAGCAAGACCATTGACGTCATTTGAGGAAAAAGACCCTTACGTCAGTCTCTTTCATCTGAAAGTCACTCCGTTTTCAATAATATGAAACACCAATACACGTCAGAGTAAAGGAGCGGGGCTTTGACCTCGGGGCTTGCCGAGTGTAGTCGTCTATTTTGAAAATGTCCGATTTTTCATTCGGGCCGATCGTCGGGGGTTCTCTCCGGGTACTCCGGCTTCCTCCCCCTCTGCTTTGGAAATGTTCAGCCCACAAAATTTGAAAAATGAATGCAGTTCTAAATTCCGATATTTAAATAGCTGAGCTGACCCTTCGCACCATGTGATTGTTAATGTGTTTATGTCCAGTGTGTGAGAGAATGCGTGTGATTCACGTGAGCGTGCGTGTTGGGCTCAGTTCGCGGCGCTTTGAGCCGATTCATGAAATTGGGTAAAGCGCCTATACAATACTCATTATTATTATTATTATTACTCTCTCAGCATCATTTTACTGCGCCATGGTCGCCGTGATTCAGGACAAATGTCCTACGCTTTTTTTTTCAGTCAGCCAGGACGATGGTCTCAGCATAGTTCCCATGGATACGACTTCAAGCCCTAATAATGAACTAGATGTTTCACATTACGTTTCAGAATACCTGTTCCTTTCACCTCGAAAGTCGAAAGTTTGATGGAAGCCGTTGCGATAAAAGGGGATGTTGCTAAGGCGAGCAGTGGTTCAACAATACCCGGGCTTTCGGAATTCCAGATTTCCACGCTTCCGCGCGCGAGACGCCAGGACTGCTGCCCTCTTTGGCTTTACTAAATGTTCAGCCGCGATTTGGCGAGACTTTGGGTCAAGCCGCGTGTGCACTTGTATTAACACACTTTGTAATTCCGAATGCTCGTATAGGTAGTGGGTCCGATTTTACAGATACAGATAACTTTATTGTCCTTAAAACAGGAAATTTGTCTTCGGCTTCACCGACACGTAAAGGTCATGAAATCACACAAGGAGTTTGGCTTATAAAATCTCTCTCTCTCTCTCTCTCTCTCATCTCTCTCTCTCTCTCTCAACAACGCAAACTTTCCCCTCTACGGTTGTCAGTTGGATCAGAGTCCATCGAGCAAGTCTCAAACCACCGTCTACTTGGTGTCATAATTGACGACCAACTAAAGTGGGAAACGCATGTTGATGGTCTCTGTAAGTTATTATCAAAAAATCTATTCTTGCTATCTAAACTAAGTCGCTTAGTTAGTCGTGACACCTGCAAGCTCTTCTTTCATGCCCACGTGCAAAGTCACCTGGATTTTGCGTCTACTCTGTGGGACGAGTGCAGCGAAAATCAGTTCAAAAAGGTAAACTCCATTCACCGGCGCGCTGTCAAACTCTTACACTCGGGTAATTCTAGTACTGACCAAAAGTTTAAAATCCTCAAACTTCTTCCCCTAAAACAGCATCTGGAATTTAACAAATGCTTACTAATGCACAAAATTGTCTACTGCAAAGCCCCAACATATCTTCATCAACTGTTTAATTTCAAACACGATAAACAACACAACACAAGGAACAGTCTGCTCCCAGTGCCTCGTCCAAGGGTTGATATCTACAAATGTAGCCTGTCTTTCTCAGGGGCATCCATATGGAACTCTTTACCACTAAGTATCCAAAACATTTCCAAATTCACTGACTTCAAACAAATTCTACACGACACGCTCATCTGACCATGTAGGTAGAAATGTGTTATATGCATGTTTTCGAATGTTAGTGACATACAGCCAATATCATCCACAAATGCCACGTGTGTTTTGATTGTTTATCATGTCTACTTTTCTCTTCTTCATTTCTTTTAGATAGTTAATACTTTTGTTTGTCTTTTTTCTCTCCCCCCCCCCCTTTTTCCCCCTTGTTTTGATGTTGTCTTTTTACCCTTTAACGTAGACTAGCAGGACAGCTTGTAAGACAGGCAGTAATGCCTAAATGCTTTATCCTGAATAAAAAACGTTTCATCATCATCATCATCTCTCTCTCTCTCTCTCTCTCTCTCTTTCTCTCTCTCTCTCTCTCTCTCTCTCTCTCTCTCTCTCTCTCTCTCTCTCTCTCTCTCTCTCTCTCTCTCCATGCCTCTAGCTGCAGCAGCACCAGAGTTGATAACTTACATAAAAACCCCAGCAATAACAATAGTAAAGCCAGACTATATGACGAAAACATCGTAAAAGACAGCTCGTCAAAGGAATGACGTACAAATTAAGCATCACGAACTTGAATTCAACACACTTATTGCACAGGGTAGGAACTTGATCAGATCTATGCGTTGCGGAACTGCCCGGCGTCACAGCTGCCACGGAGAAGAGTGGGTTCGGTCCCATGTTGAACTGTGATATAATGCGATATTTATTTTTCAAGGCTGCTTATCGAGGTTTTCTCTCCAGGTCCTCCGGTCTTCCTCGCCCCGTAAACTTCATTGGTAAAGTTACCATACGCTGAACGCATAAAAAAAGGCGGAATTGCTTTAACTATGCATGTCCTAAGTTGGACTTCTAATGCTCGGGTCGTGAGTTCGTATCCCGGCTGGGCCCAAATATTTGTGCTGGCTTTTTCATCTTTGCCCCGTCTTTGATATCACCCGCATGTGGTGGAAAAGGACGTTAAACCCCCAAACACCCACCCACCCACCCGCATGTCCTAACAGGAATGTGATGTATGCATACATCTGCGGCACTGACACTGCGCTTTATCTGGCCTACTTCGGTAGACAGTGCAGTATAAATCAGTGCACCAGACAACGAGCGTCTCGCAGGCTGGTTCGAGATTTTGCGCCAACACGCGAGGGCGCGTAACTCGTGCCTTATCACGATCGACAACTCTCGTCAGGGGCCAGAATTACGCTATCTAGGGCGCTGATGCTCTTGATGCTGCCGGCTGCTATAACGGGGCCGAAGATAGCGCGGATAGACCGACATAACGCGAATTAGAGCAATCTGTCTCAAAAGTTCCGAGCTGGCAGACCATCTGAGAGACTCGGTCCCAAATGGCCAGATACTCTTACGCGGAGAGGAGTTGTTGCTAATTCATCAAAGAGGTGGGGATGGTGGAGTTTCGCCAGTCTTTATGTTTCTGGACCCGGATTGATCTCGGCCAAAAAAAGGTGAGGGGGAGATGTGCAACTATTCCCGTCATCTCGACCGATAAGTGTGAATCTGGAACGTGTGCTTTAAATCAAATTAATTTTTACTTGCAACGCTGGCACAAACGGGGGGAAAAAAAAAAAGAAGAGTGGGTGGGTGTTTGGGAGTTTAACGTCCTTTTCCACCACATAAGGGTGATATCAAAGACAGGGCAACGAGAAAAAAGGCCAGCACAAATATACGGCCCCAGCCGACGGGATTCGAACTCACGACCCGAGCATTGAGAGTCCAACGCTCTACCATTCGGCCACCCCGGCTCCCCAAAGAGAAAGGAAGAGGGAAATAAGTTACGAAGTGATGCTTCATTCAGACATTGCAACCGTCGGGGTTTGTTTGTTTGTTTGTTTGTTTGTTTGTTTTGTCATGAGGGAGCCAGGATAGCTGAATAGTAGAGCGTTGGACTTTCAATGCTCGGGTGGCGAGTTCGAATCCCGGCTGGGGTCAAATCTTTGTGCTGGCCTTTTTCTCGTTGCCCCGTCTTTGATATCAGCCTTACCTGGTGGAAAAGGACGTTAAACTCCTAAACTCCATCTCCCTTGATTTTCATGTTTGTTTGTTTGTTTGTTTGTTTGTTTTGGAGGTTGTTGCTGGTTGTTTTGTTGCTGGTGGTGTTGTTGCCGTTGCTGTTGTCGTTGTCGTTGTTGTTGTTTTAATTTACGGCCTCTAATATTGAAGAAACCAGGTTTTTCGGAACCCTCATCACTTTTCTTGGCATGCGATCAGTTTACATTCAGGCTATAAATAGAATGAACCCACGGTTCGCCCTGACCTAGATACAGGTCTTTGATGATATAACTTTACAAAGTGACTGGTTTGGGTGCACAAAGTAAACGTATTCCAAATTTCCATTATCACGGTGATGGGACCATAAGACAATTATTGCAAATATTGCAAATACTACCAAACAAATATCAGAGCCTTTAGTTTAGGCCCAGTGTGTGTAATCCACTAGGTCATCGGGGCTCCCCGAGTCCACATTCGTTCCTGGTCAAGTATAGACACTGATGACCGAAATAAGGTCCTAACAAAGTGACGTCACTCCGGTAAATGATAATGATAATAATAATAAAAATAATAATAATGAGGACTTTCTGACGCCCATCCTCCTGTTGGAGCCGCTGTGGGCGCCTCACAATAGAGCCCATTACGTACACATGAAATACATTACACACATACAGTCATACAAGACATTCTTACAAAACATCATGCTCATCATGATGATGGTGAAAAACTGAATTCAGTCTTCGTATTGCAGGCCGGAACAGCCGGAAGAGATGCGTCATCAACACAGTTTTGAATGCGTCAAGGCCCGACTCAGCATGGAGGCATGAGGGGGAGAGAGAAAGAGTGAAAGACACGGGGGGGGGGGGGGGGAGAGAGAGAGAGAGAGAGAGATTTTATAAGCCAAACTCGTGTGTGATTTCATGATCTCCTTTACTTGTCGGTGAAGCCGAAGACAAATTTCCTGTTTTAAGGACAATAAAGTTACCTGTATCTGTATGACGAACGTGAAAATGCAGACTTCCACGATAGAGCAATGAAGGTAAAGACACTGACAAGGACACAATTTCCCCCCCAAGCTCCCTCCTCAGCTGAGAATGTCGATGGAGGCGGCACCACTGTACAGCGTTAGTTGGCTTCGTTACCGACTTCTGTAACAAGACGAGGTCAGTGGACGACTATTTAATCTGACCGCCCTACTGCCCTCTGCCTATCTCGTGCTGTCCAGTGCAGCCTCAGTGTCACTGACTGTCCCAGTGACGTGTTGACATGTGGGCCCCCGTGATCGAAGAGGACAGCAGGGGTGAGAGATTTCAGGGCATTACGTTAGATTATTGGTATAGCTGTCATTATGGATGGACGTGGTTGGCCCTTTGGTGACGTGCTTGTCTGTGAAGGAGGTTAGGTGGTGATTTGTAACACTGCCTGATTTTTTTTTTTTTTTTTTTTTCGGTTGGGGTAGGGTGTTTTGTGCAGGCAACAGCAGTGCTTTTTGCCTTGTTGTTGTAATGGTGCTTGCAGTGTGTAATTTTCCTCTTCCTCCCTCCCCCCCCCTCCGAACTCAATAGAAACATAGAGACTTTAACATCGCAGAGAGATACCTTATAGACAGGATGGATCGGTGGGTGGGTGTTTAGGAATTAAACGTCCTTTTCCATCACGTAAGGGCGATATCAAAGACGGGGCAACGAGCAAAAGGCCAGCACAAATATCTGGCCCCAGCCGGGATTCGAACTCTCGACCCGAGCATTAAGAGTCCAACGCTCTACCATTCGGCTATCCCGGTTCCCCTTATAGACAGGGACTATGGCACAAGGATGTGTGCATTATACAATACCCATGACGAAAACACAACAAGACGGCTCCTGCTAAATGAACAAGATAACGGTATTTTGAATGTCTAGGGGGCCGGGATGGCCGAGGTGTACTGTCACTGCACTGGTCGTGAGTTCAAGTTCGAATCCCGGCTGCGAATCTAAACTTTGTGCTGACTTTTCCGTCGAGTTCCGTCCTTAATATCACTCGTTTGTGGTGGAGACGGACAGTAAACACCCCCAAAACAAGCAGTTATAGTTGTTTGTGGCCACAAACTGGAATTTGCGTCACACACATATTACTTGCAATTTCGTCCACTCAGCTAGATCAGCTAGTTTCTGTAGTCACACACACACACACACACACACACACACACACACACACACACACACACACACACACACACACACACATCCACACACACACACACACACACACACACACACACACACACACAGTTAATCAAATCCCTCAGCGAGCGTGGACATTAACTGGAAGTAGCATAATTATACAGGGGTGACTGTCCGATCGAACACTTCACCTTAATATACAAACACACACTCCTAGCTGACTAAGCTATATCTTATCAGTCATGTGTATCAATCCCTCTTCCCCCCCCCCCCCTTCCACTCCTCCCCCAAGGTATGGCCCGTTGTCTTCGTTTTGCGCGAGATAGTCTGCGGAACGACCTCTTTGATCTTGACCGACCGTTGGAATGATGGACGTGATCTTCGCTGTCACTCTGCCAAGCACGCTAATCAACAGGTGGAAAGTGACGTTTTACCCATTACTGCCGAAGTACCTGAGAACTATACAGGTCAATTTCAGTCCGAGCGCTGTAGTGCTGCGTTGGTTAGGAACTTAGGGTTGGGAGAGAGTGAAGATCAGTGAGGCTTGTCTGGGGTTGGTTGGTTTGTTTCAGCTCTGTGTGTGTGTGTGTGTGTGTGTGTGTGTGAGAGAGAGAGAGAGAGAGAGAGAGACTTTGAAATGAAATGAAATGAAATGAAACTGTATTTGTCAACGGTAAAAGACACCAGTGGTCCAGCTTTTTCTTGCCGTTGCTAATGCTAAACACACACACACACACACACACACACACACACACACACACACACACACACACACACACACACACAACCTACGTCCGCTCACAGACACGACATACAAAAGGATATAATGCAAAACACACGAGAGGTAAAAAGCACAGTATACACGTGACAGTATATAGGTATCAACAGAGAGACAGACAGACAAACAGACAGACAGACCGACAGGCCGACAGTCAGGCAGAGAGACTCACAAGAGAATCAATAAATCAATGCATCAATGACACTTTATTTCGCATGGATAAAACTTGAAGATACAAGTTCGAAGACGTGCCATCAATCTTCTCCTTGCTACACTACTACACGAAAAGAAAAGCAAAGCAGAGAGAGGGGCAGGGGGTGGGCAGGAGGAGGGGCAGAGAGGACCTACCAGCCACCCACCCACCCCCTTCCCTTCCCTCCCCTCCCCATCCCCCTAATGGTTGAGACATAGTGACAGCTGTAGCGGCAATAGAGGAGGGTAAGTGGCCTAATCATCATCACTAACCTGTCACCACCCAGCCTGGTCCCCAGTTGGCCGCTTGCCCGATGTGACAGTTTGTGCATCACGGACTCCACCTGAGGACAGACGTCACCACGCTGGGCAAGTGCTGCTTTTGGGAAGTAAAGACGAAGAGAGGGAGGAGATTGTCTCTGAGGGAAGGAGCTGGTGGGGCTCGGGGTGGAGGGGGAGGGGTAGTAGGAGGAGAGGAAGGGGGAGGGGGAGGTTGTCTCTGAGGTATAAACACACACAACTTCATTAGCTATGTGTGTCACGTTATTCGTGAATGCTGATGTCAGTGAAATTCGTTTTAGGTCACTACCCCTGAGACACTTCGGTTACAATTACAGACCTCCTTCTCAGGCCTTCTGCACTGGACGTGGTGACCGACAAAAAAAAGCGGGGGGGGGGGGGGGGGGGAGTGCATGAAGAGCTTCAGCCAATATCGATTACAGTTTGAAGAGAGAAGTTGGTTAATTGGCGGTGAGCTACTGCTGGGCGATCTGTCCATCGCCTGCTGACCCAGGTGGTCACAGTTGGGGCCAAGAACCATAGGTGAAGTGACTGTTCATTGCAGTGAATTGATTGATTGATTGATTGATTGATTGATTGATACTGTAGGTGGGTCGATTGATTGATTGATTGATTGATTGATTGATTGATTGATTGATTGATTTTAAGTGCAGGATTGATTGATTGATTGATTGATTGATTGATTGATTGATTGATTGATTGATTGATTGATTGATACTGTAGGTGGGTGGATTGATTGATTGATTGATTGATTGATTGCCGATTTTAAGTGCAGGGTGGGTTTGTTGCTTGCTTGCTTGCTTGCTTGCTTGCTTGATTGATTGATTGATTGATTGATTGACCGACCGACCGACCTTACTGACTGATTCTTCGATCGCCGATTTTATGTAAAGGTCACCGACGTATACCTCTTGTGTACTTCCAAGTTTCAGTTACACGTAGTTTGTCAAAGGAAACAGAGCGGGGAAAACGGTAAAGGAAAACACACGAACCATGCTTCATTTTCGTTTCTATTACCATTGGAAATCAGGTCTGTGACCGATCTGCCCAGTCGACTCTCGTTCCCGGCTGACTGCACACAATCACGAACACAAAAGCTTTACTCTCTCATTCCATGAAGAGCAAACTCGCACAAAAACACCGAAGTGTCACGCTTGACTGCACATCGATGCGTAACCTTGCCGCTAGACACAACGTTTTAGATCAGGTTCATGTCCCCTGATGAGACTCAACCGTAATCCGGTTTTGAATATTTATAAATATGCAGATTCTAATCGCTTTAAATTAACAGATCAGTGAATGATGCCGGCGGGTATAATTATGCAAACGCGGTGCTGGTACAGAACGTGAATGTTTATGTTTTACACGGATCGGTGTGTTAAAGTGCATTTGATTGATGTGTGTGTCTGACAGGCCCGAATGGTGTGAAACGTTGAATAGATTGATGCTGTCTGGTGGAGAAAAAAAATTGAAATATACCCGTCTGATACTATATAATTGCATTTTTTAACTTTCTACTTTCTGTAGCTATTGGCTGTTCCAAAAGAAAGGGGGAAAAAAGGTGTTTCGAGCGCATACAATGTAACCGTATTTGTCGAGTGCGCCTGCTCTATATTCGCCACAAAAAGTTAAGGACCTTTGCAACAGCACGCGTTACTCATTGTTGACGCATTTACGCCTTGATGATGCAATGCGTCGTTGTGCCTGCATGCCTACTTATAAAACCAGATAAGTGAGTAATACAAGATTTCATCCCTTACGTACAACTGTGTCACCTCCTCCTGTCCTCCATATCTGTCTTCTTTGCTTCAGCTTTACACTCCATCTAGACCGGCAACTTCGTTCTGCTGCTGACACTCGGAAACTCCGTGTCCCTCATGTCGAGACAAAGACCTTTGGTCAGCGTAGTTATTCATACCAGGGTCCGACTTGTTGGAATGATCTCCCAGTTTCGATCACATATGCAGACACAAAACTATCTTTCAAAACAAATTTGAAAACCCACCTCTTCACAGCCTTCAACCAATAACTGTTGCCACATCATCATCTTGCTGGTCATGTGTGTGTGTGTGTGTGTGTGTGTGTGTGTGTGTGTGTGTGTGTGTGTGTGTGTGAGCCAGGGGCAGCCCGTGTATGATGCTGCACATCATGTGTTTTTAGTTAAATGTATGTGTGGAGGCATGTCGTGTGTGTTTCTGGGTGAGTGAGTGTGTGTTCCTTGTAAGACGTCCTGAGCTCCCGCGAGAGGGAAGGCGTCCTTTAAGTACCCATTTTATTATTATTTATTATAATACTGAAATCCAAATGTTCAGTCTTCCATGAATTCATCGTCATTTTGTTCAAAAATTGCTGTCGTGCGTCTTCTGAGGGTTAACTGTGATCGAATTTTGGGCATTCTTCATTCAAACTGTGTCCCTGGTGTACGATCCAGGTTTTCTGCTTTCACAGCCAAGTCTGGCTTCATGTCAACATTACTGTGAAGTTTGGTTACCACGTCTTAACTGTGTGGGGAGCCGGGGTGGTCGAATGGTAGAGCGTTGGACTCTCAATGCTCGGGTCGTGAGTTCGAATCCCGCCGGCTGGGGCCAAATATTTGTGCTGGCCTTTTTTCTCGTTGCCCCGTCTTTGATATCACCCATATGTGGTGGAAAAGGAGGTTAAACTGCAAAACACCTACCCACCCGCCCACGTCTTAACTGTGACCATTTTACAACAACCTTAATTACTTTGTGTGAAGAGTGTACCTGTCAATGAACACATTATGGGGCAGTCCTTGTGGATTCGCACCATACACAGGGTGGGTGGGTGGGTGTCTGGAGGTTTAACGTCCTTTTCCACCTCATACGGGTGATATCAAAGACGGGGCAACGATGAAAAAAAAAATCAGCACAAATATTTGGCCCCAGCCGGGATACGAACTCACGACCCGAGCATTACAAGTCCAACGCTCTACCATTCGGCCACCCCGGCTCCCGCACCATACAGATACACAAGCATCCTTGACCTATATCTTCTTCTTCTGACACACATAACATACATAAAATGTGTTTTAGCAATAACATATGACATATATAATATATAATATTAGCACGATTATTACCTCCAGGCAGGTAGTTTTGATGATGTCGAGGTGTCGATATGATGTTATTTATGTTCAAGTTTGGTGCCTGTGTGGCGGGGGCGATGTGCTGTGAGGCACAAGATCAATCATAATACGGAGGTTTGTATCTCACACTATTCTTGTTTTACCCGTCTTAAGCTTCTTCACGCTCAAGAATGTGTGTCCCACAGCGTAGATTTAAGAGGTGTTTGATTTCACACCAGATTAAGCTATCACTTATCGTTTTATTGAAGTTTTTTCTATATTTAAATCCTTTCTGTCTGATACCGGTTAATGCTCGGGTCGTGAGTTAGAATCCCGTCTGGGGCCAAATACTTGTGCTGGTCTTTTTATCGTTGCCCCGTGTTTGATATCACCATTATGTGGTGGAAAAGGACTTTAAACTCCCAAACACCCACCCAACCCCCACCCTCATACCGTTGTTGTTGTTGTTGTTGTTGTTGTTGTTTTCCTCGGTGGGGTGTGTGTGTGTGTGTGTGTGTGTGTGTGTGTGTGTGTGTGTGTGTGTGTGTGTGACTCTGTGTGTGTGTGTGTGACTCTGTGTGTGTGTGTGTGTGTGTGTGTGTGGTGTGTGTGTGTGTGTGTGACTCTGTGTGTGTGTGTGTGTGTGTGTGTGTGTGTGTGTGTGTGTGTGTGTGTGTGTGACTCTGTGTGTGTGTGTGTGTGTGTGTGTGTGTGTGTGTGTGTGTGTGTGACTCTGTGTGTGTGTGCGTGTGTGTGCGTGCGTGCGTGCGTGTGTTGCACGGACAGCGAGCATTAGAGACCAAGCACACACTTCATAATTATACTTACACTTACAGTTTGGTCTACTGAAAAAAATATTGAAGTCAGTTTTAATGTCTTGGTATTAACCTTACATCGGTCACTTCAATATACCCGCTTAACTTATCAGCAACAGTGTCCGTCCTGCTCAGAAATTCGTTAGTGATCTCTCCTGTTTCCGTCTGTCCTTGAAAAACAAACTTTACGCTGACACGTAATTTGGCTTGTCTCGATCGTCTGCACTGTTCCAAGTGGGTTCCCGACTTTCATCTGTTACTTGTCCCACTGGCAGTCAGGGCTGCTTTGTTTTGTTTTTTGAGTTGATCTATTTCTTCAAAGGCGCCTTTGCAATATAGCTCCAGAAAGGGAAACCCTGTAGAGGACTGCAGGGAAACGAAGGTGCAAGAGATTAATGGCCAGTTCTTGAAGGTGTAGTCCCAAATTTGTAGGCCCTGTCCTCTCGCATTGTCTGCCTCGTCTGTTTTGTCATCAACTACCGTCTGCTAGCTGGGTGGCTGACCGTTCAGTCTCTCTTGCAGGTGGAGAGATGTTGGCTGGTTGGTTGGTTGGCTGGTTGGTTCGCTGGTTTGTTGGTAAAATGGATGATCCAGTCGCATCTAGGCGTTCATGAGAGATGGTTTGTTGTTGTTATTAGTTTGTTTGTTTGTTTGTTTGCTGGTTAATTTGGTGTTGTGTGTTTTCATCGTGTTTGTTGATGTTGTTGTTGTTTTAGCTTAGTTTTAGCTTAAGCTTAGTTTTTTGCTTGTTTTTTAGTTGGGTTTTTTCTTTATTTTTTCGGGGGTGGGGGGGGTGGGGGGGGCTAGTTGTTGTTTCTTGTTGTTTTTGTTTTGTTTTGGAGTTTTGTTCTTTGTTGTTGTTGTTGTTGTTGTTGTTGGGTTTGTTTGTTGTTGTTATTTTGGGGGGGTGGTTTGTTTTTGTTTTGTTTTGTTTTGTTTTGCTTTTTGTTTGTTTGTTTGTTTTTTGTTGTTGTTTTTTTTGTTTTTTTTTGGGGGGGTGTCTTTGGGGCCAGATATCCGTGCTGGCCTTTGATATCATCCATATGTGGCGGAATAGGACGTTTTGTTTTGTTTTGGGGGGAAGGGGGATTCCGGAAGTCTTTGCTGTTCTTCCCGTTTTCCTCGCACGCCTCCAACAACCACGCACTACCTGGCACTATTTGGACGGACTCTCACTGCCTGAGACCCTTCTCCTCGATTTTCACGTAGTGCGGTGAACCGCCATGTTAAAAGTAAAACGCTGTCAATGTGCCAGTTCACAGTACACCTGACTCCCTCACGATTACCTCCCATCCCAGCCTAGTTCACGAAGTCCCTCCAGGCATGTTTATCTTTCCTTGCCAGATTATGACCGTTTTGGCCAAAAGCTGTTCTAACCTAGATATCTCAAACACGAAGTCAACTTGGACTGTTTCCCAAATGTCTGTTCTATCAGTCGCTGTTCCAACATATTTGTAAACTGGATTCCAGAAATAATTTACACCTTTTGCACTGAACGCTTAAAACTCAGAACTGTTGTTATTTGGATGCTGTTGTAGGGTGTGGGTTTTTGTGTGTGTGGGGGGGGGGGGGGTTCTGGATTTCCTATCATGCTTCTTAAACCTGGCGTTAGAATTCGGTCAGCGTTTTCAACGTGCAGTTAGGTTCATGTCAGCGAGACAAAATGTGTTCCCGGCTGGTAAAATACATTGCTGATTGATTAGACTTTTAAGCTTGCAGTGGATCCAGGTTCAGTTATAAAGACACTGTTTTGAACAGGTTTAGTACAGATAGATCGTTTACTTACGGCCAAAAAAAAAAAGTAATAAAAGCGAACTACAACATGGTCATTGGTGTTAAAGGGGCGAATGCTATCATTTTTATGCTCACAGATCGTTCTTAGCTGTTTTCGTGGTATCTATCATCACACCACTTAGACACCTGGACAGTGACTGCGTACTCGGTGACGCGGCGACCACTGACACCGGCTGACCGCTGTAACAACAGTCGTACAATTTGAACGTTCAAGTCTACGGACAGGGCCGAGCATCTGTGAGAACGGATATGTTGATGAAAGTTCTGTCACAATCTACTCTGCCAGCTCTGTCGTGGTCGGGGAGCCGGGGTGGCCGAATGGTAGAGCGTTGGACTTTCAATGCTCGGGTCGTGAGTTCAGTTCGAAATCCGGCTTGGGCCAAATATTTGTACTGGCCTTTTTCTCGTTGCCCCGTCTTTGAGATCACCCATACGTGGTGTAACAGGACGTTAAACTCCCAAACACCCACCCCACCCCCCACTCTGTCGCGGTCTGAGCACTTACGTCTTTCGGAGACATTAGGGTTGGTAAGTTTTCCTGGCCTGTCATCAGCGAAGTCGCCAAAAGACATCTCGATGGCGTTCCTTTGGAAACGCGTTAACAAACTGCACGCGCCGATTTCGCCTCTCATCTCATCTCTGCCACGGTTGATAATCACAACGCGCAAGTAGGTCGGTCCGTCTCCCATCCGTGCACTGCGTGTAAGCAGCCCAAACCTCTCCGTCGCGCGTGACACGAGAAGCAACCGATCTGAAACCGAAGCACTACGTCAACAATTGATCACATCCGCAAAGTAGTTCCCGGGAAACGTGAGCCTAGTTTGATTGTCGTCGTTTTGTTTGGTTGGTTGTTTATTTGTTTTGGTTTTTGTTTTGGGTTTGTTGTTGTTGTTGTTGTTGTTGTTTTGGTTTTGTTTTTGTTTGTTTGTTGGTTTGTTGGTTGGTTTTTTGTTTTGTTGTTGTTGTTGTTGTTGTTGTTTTTTGGGGGGGTACATCTTTAGCGTTGTTAACAGACTTCATAGCAGCATAGACATCTGTTTTGCAAAATAGATGGAAAAAGACACCGGGAGAAAAATGACGTCAATTTTCCGAACTGCGGCTGAGACTAGATGGCGGTGACGTCACAATCGTAGCGGGCTGTGTGACGTGTCATCCTCTGTTACCTATTTCAGCACGGCCCATAAGCTTGGACGGTCCTGTGTGTGAATCGTCTTCTTGACCTACTGCCGGATATTTAGTGGTGATAAGTAAGCTGGACCAAGTGTCTTTGGGAGGTCATCCCTCACTCAGGACAGTGAGTGTCCTGGTTCTGAGAGGAACGGCTAAGCCTTTTTTGTGTTGATAGGTGATTAGGCGCAGGCCCTTGTAATATTTTCAGTGTCCATCAGTTTCATGATGAGAAGGGGGAATTCCAAGTAAGGGTTTTTTTTTTTCTTGTTGTTTCTTTGTTTGGTTGTTGTTGTTGTTGTTGTTGTTGTTGTTGTTAGTCGTTTCAGAATAAAGCAGGCGTGGGGTGGGAGGGGCTAGGTGTGAGGATATAGCCGGAAAGATGCAGACTATGATAAATGACAACGAACTACCATACCATGCCATGGCCTACCATACCGTAACGTATTATACCATACCATACCATACCATACCATAGAAATAAATAAAATAAATAAAATAAAATCCAGTGGCAATGGACACAAACGCAGCAAGACTTTGACCTATTTTCTAAGCGGCTAACAACTGTTCATTATGGAGACGTGTACGGTGAAGCCATCAGAACTCTTAGGCGCCGTACCTGTATTTTGCCTACAGAGAATTCATTTTCCTTCGGCACGCCGGGAACCCGTGCAATGGGCGGCACAGCACGAGGTGTACGTGCCTGACACTTTTGGCAGCGTCAGGAGGAATGTGTGACGTGGACATCTCGGCTTCCATCGGCGCCTGATAGACCACTTGTTGATTCCAGACTTCTTCGATAATAGTAGGGTGGTTACAGAACTCGGGAAAGGTGTCTGGTAGTGGGAAGATAGTGGAATGATAGTGGGTTCAAGTTTTGTTTGGTTTGGGATTTCTTTTACCTACTAAGTGAAAAGCCAGTGATTTTAAAATCAAGACGTAGAGGGGGAGAGTGGGGGTGGCATGGGTTGGGGGGGGGGGGGGGAGGGGTCTATGAACATTGTGAACCCAGTGCTCTAGCAGTGGACTAGCAGTGCTCAGGCAGTAATTTTGAAGTAAGTAAGATTTTCCTAAGCAGTCGCAGTCCAGACACAGGCAGGGTGGGTGGGTGTTTGGGTGTTTAACGTCCTTTTCCACCACATACGGGTGATATCAAAGACGGGGCAACGATGAAAAAGCCAGCACAAATATTTGGCCCCAGCCGGGATACGAACTCACGACCCGAGCATTGAGAGTCCAACGCTCTACCATTCGGCCACCCCGGCTCCCCCAGACACAGGCAGGACCAGTAAGAATTCAGACTTTTCCAAACCGTATAATTATATACAACAGATTATTGAATCATAGGATCGCTTCGCTACTTTCTACATTTACGATGTGTCCACGCAGACGGGTCGTTGCCGCCACCAACTCACGCTCCCCACTGCATTCTAGACTATCGCACAGTTTGATATGTTCTCTTCTCCTTTCCGTCTTCTCTTCTGACGGTCTCTTTTTCCCTACGACTTCTTATCTAAATCAATATTTCACGGCAGTTTCTCCGCCATGTATCAACTTGGCTCAGATGAGCACGTTCATAAGTTTTGACATGTTGTGCTCTGTTGAGTTACTGTTTGACGGTGATTTGTAAATTTGTATCTTGTACTTGAATAAAATCTTTAAACCAACGAAGGCTTCGTGCGCGCGCGTGTGTGTGTGTGGGGGGGGGGGGGGGGGGAGGGGAGAGAGAATGACAATGACAATGATCCTTTATATTTCAACGGTAAAGCCATTGGCACACTTACCATTTCCAAACTTGCCGTTGCTACTCTAAATTACCAAAGAGAGAAAGAAAGAAAGAACAAGATTCAAGCAATCTAAACAAACAAACAAACAAGCAAAGGACAATCACCAAGCAGACAACCAAGTAAATAAGCCAAAACGCAACGAAACAAGAGGCTACATCTACGAGAGAGAGAGAGAGAGAGAGAGAGAGAGAGAGAGAGAACCTTTATTTTACAACGGTAGAAGTTACAGGCATATTCATACCAATTTTAAAACTTGCCGTTGCTACACTACATGAGCTAATACTACTGTAAAATTATTAAAGAGAGAGACAGAGAGAGAGACGGTGCAGTGGGAAGCAGTGTGGGAGGAGAAAGCTGGGGGACGTATCAATTGAACCACACAGCGGGGAAAACAACGATCGATTCCTGTGCAGTTGACATTCTCTTGAGCTACACGCATAAGCATCGCATTACGCTTACGTAATCATTAGCTGTGCATTAAAATTAAATCTAGCATCACTTCGAGTCCGTCTGTTGCCGAGCGTGGGCCGAAATGTCCTTATCGCGTAGGCTGACTTCAATAGCGCCTGCATAATATGTTGTCGTCAACAGCAATAAACAGATTCTTCAGCTATATTACTCACTAATGATGCGCTGGTAACAGCTGAAGGGAGTGTAATAGTAATGATGGCGGGTCATACGGTTTTGAATAAATCCTAGAATGTTTTACCTGAGCGCACTGATGTGATTTTCTCGGCAGTTTGGGGGTCAGTCTTTTCGTCTGCACGTCCGTAAAGCTCTCAGTATTTCTTCCCCACTGACTGACAAGAAAGCATAAAATAATTCTTATAGGATCGCCTAAGTGTCTTCCTTAAATGTGGAGTTTGTTTGGGAGTCTTTTTAGAAAGTCAGTAGTAAGGACGCGGTCTCGAAATTTCTCACCAGAAGAAAATGCAGTAGATAGTTTTTACATGCGCGCGCCGCTCGCTCTCTCTCTCTCTCTCTCTCTCTCTCTCTCTCTCTCTCTCTCTCGCATTTTTACGGATGTGTGTGTGTGTGTGTGTGTGTGTGTGTGTGTGTGTGTGTGTGTGTGTGTGTGTGTGTGTGTGTGTGTGTGTGTCTGTCTGTCTGTCTGTCTGTCTGCACGGTCTGTCTGTCTCAGTATGCGTGCGTGCGTGCCGCGTACGTGCGCGCGCGCGCGCGCGCGCGCGCGTGTGTGTGTGTGTGTGTGTGTGTGTGTGTGTGTGTGTGCTGTGCGTGTGTGACTCAGTGACAGCGACAGCTGTAGCGTAGGACAGACAAGATTTAAGATAGGTGTGTACACTTATATTTTATCCTTGGAAAATACTCTCTCTCTCTCTCTCTCTCTCTCTCTCTGGAATGACCTCAACATCAATAATACGATACCTCGCTGGGCTATAGAAAGCCATAAATCGTCCGCCAAGCTTAATACGCGCGGAGACTGAACAGTTGTAGGTGACAAATTGCGTGCTTACCCAAACATCAAAACAACCCTGAACAAGAGAAGAGCTAGAATAGAGTGCGAGGCTTGACACACAAAATACTCCATGACCTAGTTTGAAAAACAGCACGTGAAACTAGGCGGCTGGCGCTGGCACATAGGATTTAGCGGGTCAGTTGACTCCGTCAAACAGCAGTTTCCTGATTCTGCTGATGTCATGTGCAATCGATCAAATCGGTTTTATGGTCTTTAGTCACGCGAAGTACATAACTCGAAAATGACGTGTGACTGAATTCGTTTCGGAACAGTGACGCATAACGGGGACACAACCTGTACAATGCTTTCGGGGGAAGGGAAATAACCTGGTTTGCACGAGTACGAAAATGGATGTAATCGATTTGGTGGCGTCCTTGCGAGTACATGCGTTGGTGTCGTTTTCTTTCCCCCGTTTTAGAGCAGCAAGTTCAGGGATTTTTTTAAAAGTTGTTTTCTAATAGCTGCACCGCGCAGTAATCACCCGGCAGCACTGGAATGTTTTCGCAGCACTTCACATCTAATCCTTGAAACGCACGACGTTAAATGCCTGAAAACCATTGATTGATTGATTGATTGATTGATTGATTGATTGATTGATTGATTGATTGATTGACTGACTGACTGGGCAAGTGTGTGACAGACTGCGTGAGTGAGTGATGAATGGATGGATGGCCGGATTGACGCTGTAGCCGCTAAGGCGAGACAGACAGACGGACATGGACAGACAGACAAACAGACGACAGACACAGGCAGATGGACAGACGGACATGGACAGACAGACGGACATGGACACGGACACAGACAAACAGACAGATGACAGACACAGGCAGATGGACAGACGGGCATGGACAGACAGACGGACTGACATGGACAGACAGACTCGACAGACAGACGGACGACAGACACAAGCAGATAGACAGACAGAGAGAGACGGAGGTAGACTGATTATTATTCCGACAATGAGGTCGGTACCCTGGGCAGGAAACAGGCCGGACACCTGTTAGCGTTCTGTTTACCTGGCCCATTCACACACGAGGGGAGGAAGAAAACCTATCCGGCCTCATTCCATCCCGCCTGCATTCGCTCTCATGCCGCTGTCTACCTGTATAACCAGCCCTAAAAAAAATATCGCCACTTCACCTCCCATCTTACCTGTGTACGAGACAGGAGGGAAAAACTACCCGGGGCAATTACCTTGCCCCCTCCCTCCTCCTCCCTCTTCCTGTCTCCCCCCCCCCCTCTCTCTCTCTCTCTCTCCGGCTCTCTCTCTCTCTCTCTCATCTGGCTCTGATACCTTCGCTGTTTCAGTCCTCTCTCTCTCTCTCTCTATCCCTCTCTCTCTCTCTCTGGTTGTTTTACGGATACTTATTTACAGGTTTGATTCTTTCCTTTGCGTTCTCAGGGAAAGATTTTCAAAAAGGTTGTGCCGTGACCTATGATCTTTATACCTGACAACGTGCTAAAATTCAGTTCTCTCTCTCTCTCTCTCTCTCTCTCTCTCTCTCTCTCCCCCCCCCCCCCCCCTGTATGTATACTACAGTCATTTTGTAATGCTGTTTTGGTGTCGCAACGGCTGATTGAAAACTGATCATTGTATGGATAAATCTTTTCCGTTGGAAAATAAACTGAAGTTCGTTCGTTTGCCGTTCTCTCTCTCTCTCTCTCTCTTACCTGACTCTCACACCTTCGCTGACTGAACCCCCCCCCCCCCCGACCCCCTTCACTCCCTCCCAACTCTCCCCAAGCCCCCTACTGGCACCACAGCACCCCGCCCCTCTCCCTTTCTGGCAAAGACCCAACAAGATGTGTGTGGCAAAAACATATATATCTAGTCACCCAACAACATTCTCGAACCGCAGTTTTATAGGTTAATTCAAGGTTGAGCCGCTGCGGGCACACTGAAAGCTAAAGTGACGCACAGTGCAGTGGGTTTTCTGTTTCCGAGTCTGCCAATCGCGCTCAGGCTTACAGCGGCGGCCGGTCAACTAGGTCAAGCCACGAATGGGGAAGCTGACGTAATGTCTGTTAAACGCTATCTAGGTCGACACTGCTGGCTGGCGACCGGCCAATACCTGAGATCTATTTTGGAAACGGACGGAAGGGGGAGGGGGCGAGAGAGGTGGGCGGACGGAGGGAGGGGGGGGGGAGGGGGCAAACTGGGACGAAACAGGGTTGCGAAGCCGGTGCCGCTGAAAGGGCTCGACTGAAAAACGGACGGCGGAACAGCCTTCGGCAAAAACTCGTTAGTTTGGTGCAAAAGCGTAAATAATTGGACCTTTGGATCGAAAAGGTTGGCAGAGGTGATATTGTAGTTTGTTTTCTATGCGCTATGATTACCTTGTCGTGCCCAGTCGTTTCGCTCTACTTGCACGAGGGCCGAGGGGTGGGGATGGGGGGGAGGGGGGGGGGGTTAAGTAGAGATTGGTGGAGTAGACGTGAAGGTGACTGAAATGTTTTTAAACAAGCAAGTGACCGAAATTTGAAAAATAAGTAGCCGGTCCAGTTGGTTAGCGCGTCCGACGTTAGAGGGCGCTGACACGGACGGTGAAACGTGGGTATGTTGAGCTATCATCATCATCATCATCATCATCATCATTATCATCTTTACGGTTCGATTTCTCGACTCCATGGCTGCATATGGGGGGGTTCTCTCTAGGTCGTCCTGTATTCCTTTCCCTGAAAATATCCGGAGAGGAGTGGGTGTGTTTGGGGGTGTTAATGTCTGAAATGTGTATAATCCTTAGCTTACTTTTACTCTTGTACTGTAGTCTAGCAACGGCAAGGTTGCAAACTGGCCTTTTGGCCAAAATCTTCTACCGTTGGAAAATAAAGGACTCTCTCTCTCTCTCTCTCTCTCTCTCTCTCTCTCTCTCTCTCTCTCTCTCTCTCTCAATTTTGTTGTTTCTCTTTTTATGTCTTTTTATTCTTATTATTTGCTTTTCTCTAATCTTTTGTAGTATTAGCAACGGCAAGTTTGCAAACTGACGTAATTTTTTCTGTCAAAACTTTTACCGTTGAGAAATAAAGTTTCATCATCTCGCTCTCTCTGTTTGTTCGTTCGTTTAGATTGCTTGAATTTTGTTCTTTCTTTCTCTCTTTTTGTAATTTAGAGTAGCAACGGCAAGTTTGGAAATGGTAACTGTGCCAATAGCTTTACCGTTGAAAAATAACGGATCATTGTCATTGTCATTGTCATTGTCATTCTCTCTCTCTCTCTCTCTCTCTCTCTCTTAACAAAATGATACTAATGCAAAAATAAAATTGTCAAAAACCCCCGCATATCTCGCTAGTCTATTCACGCACTCTCAAGTGCCATACCGAACACTGAGAAACGATTTCGTGGTGCCGAAGCCTCGTGTAGATATTTTCAAAACCTCCCTCTCTTACTCAGGGGCACACGCATGGAATACCCTTCCAAAAGACATCACATCAGCACCTTCGGTTGGATCTTTTAGGGCCAAACTAATAAAACATCTGGTGGTCAGCTCCTAATGGGCTTGACAATACATGTACTCTGCATGATTTCGTAATTGGAGCATAGAAAATCCCAGTACGTATTCGCATCACGTGTTGTCATCGTTTTTGTTTGTTTTTCTCAGTTTTAAAGCTGTAAAAACATCTCCTCAATGTTTATTTGCATTGCTCACTTATCACATCCTTTGTTTTTCCCGCTATTGTTCTTTACATATTCGTCATTTTTTATTATATATATGCGTGTGTGTGTGTGTGTGTGTGTGTGTGTGTGTGTGTGTGTGTGTGTGTGTGTGTGTGTGTGTGTGTGTGTGCTCTACTTAGTTGGAGCTTAGTTTGTTTATATAAGTAGCTTAGCAAGGACAAGATGTAAGACAGGTCTGCGCACCTAATCTTTTATCCTTGGAAAATAAAGTTTCGTTCGTTCGTTCGTTCGTTCTCTCTCTCTCTCTCTCTCTCTCTCTCTCTCTCTCTCTCTCTCTCTCTCTCTCTCTCTCTCTTGTTGAATTGTAAATTGTGTGTGTTTCGTCAACGGAAAAGCTTTCAGAGCGGGCACAGCTGTCTCGTTCAGCATCATTTGCCCCAGACAGATTTAATAACACATTGAGCTGATCATTTACGACTAAAAACAGGAAAGCAGTAAAGTTGTCATTATAATACAATTGAGTCAGCAAGCGGTGTAGACCCGGCGTCATCCAGCGTGGTTAAACTCTATGCCAACGACCTTGCTACAAGTTTCTACAAGGCACTTTAACTGACGTGCTGTGCTGTTTTCCTGTTTACCAAGCCCGCTTGTGTTCTGGAAACGTTTCTCTTATGAGCCTGAACGCACAAAATAATAATAATGACAATGAATATCTAGCGCTTAATCTCACAGGAAAGCAACTCATTGCGCTACACACACACACACACACACACACACACACACACACACACACACACACACACACACACACACACACACACACACACACACACAGCCTGAACATTCAAATTCTACGACTGGGCAATTGGTATCTTTACAAAACTCTCGCTCAGTGTGTTAGCTGCTTCATTGAATACGCTTCTGTTCAGTGGCTGAGTGCCGGCATTTGAGATGCTGTCACTGTGCAGGTGCCTCTCTAAGTGGTGTGATGTTAAGACACCACGACTTGAAAACTGCTCAGAACGGTCTGCAAGCATAAACATCATAAAAATTGCCCTTTTAAATTTAGCTGACTCCTTCAGTGCTTGATATTCGCGCCGAGGCGTGAGAGCTTCTCAGTGTTGGCTCAGTACCAGCACATAAGATGCTGTCACTGTGCAGGTGCCTAAGTGGTAGAATGTTAGACACTATCAAACGAGCTAAGAACGATTTGTGTTGAACTGATGGAAGATGGGGGCTTTAAAGGGGCTAACGCTGCTTATGTTTAGGCTCACAGATCGCTCTGAGCTGTTTTCGTAGTATCTGTCATTAGGCAGATTTAGTAGGACTTCGTACGGAGGACTTCGCTGAGCAGCGTAACCCATTTACATGTAAATTAGGCTCACACGGCAGAGGCCGCGAGCTGCTAACGCGCTGAGATTGGGTAATGGCACCCGTAACGTGCCTAATTTACATGCAAATGGGTTACGCTGCTCAGCGAAGTCCTCCGTACGAAGTCCTACTAAATCTCACTATTACACCACTCCTACACCTGGGACAGGACAGCGTCTGTAATGCTGGCACTGTGCCAACAGAAGCGTACTCGATGACGCGGCGACCACAATGAGCGCTCCAGCAGTGTAACAACAGTCGTAGAATTTGACTGTTCGACCGCTCGCGCAAAGTGTAGACAACTTTGTATCGCATTAAGAGCTGTACTAATCATCAAGATGGAATATTTCGAGCGCGCTGGTGTGCTTACGAGCGAAACTGTACCAAACACTAAGTTGGCTTAGCAAAGATGGAATTAACCCGTTTAAAGTATCTTTTATCGTGTTGTCGACCTTCACCTTAAAGGCCACTGACCTAGATCGCTCAGACGAAAGACAATCAGGAAATGGGGTTTACCACAGAACAAGATCTACTTATATAGCTCAGTGGGCCGCGTATATCAGTGTAACTTAGGGAAACTAGGACAGATCAATAGCTACTGGCAACAGTCCAGTGAACATTATACTGTCTCATCATGATAACATTCTGCCAGTGTCGGTTTCACTGTTCAGTTCAGTGCACTGGCTCGACGTACAATGTCCCCTGTTATCGAAGTGTACTTACAACGTTCGCCTGTTTCTTCCAGTCATTTCAAAGGCAGGGCCGCGAGTTCGAATCCTGGCCGGGAATGTCTGGGAGCCAAATAATTGTGCTGGCTTTTTCCTCGTTGACGCGTCTTTGCTAGCACCCGTTTGTGGTGTAAACACTGAACGAGTCTCTGTTGGTCTTGTCAGGCAAATTCACATCCCAAAAAAGCTGTTGCGCTGCAGTATCAGGTGGAAAAACGAGTACAAAACCTCCCGTAAAATTCGTCCTAGTAAACTACTTTCGAGTAAAAGGGAAAGGCGGGGGGGGGGGGGGTAGTTGTAGTTAATGCGCCTGTCTGTGGATCCAGAACCACTAGATTCGAATGCCTTGGTGCGCAGGGATTTTCTTAGGGATTTTCCTTCATCTAATCGAGTCAAGGTCCATGTGCAGACTCGTCCACCATGTGTCCCCATACCGTACTATACAGGCGGCTGATGTGAACAGGTGGTCGGCTTCGCAGGTTCGGCTGTAACACAGATCACGTACAGGTGCAAAACTTACCTGCTGCATATACCGAGCCGCTGTTGCCACGATGAGAGGCGCCTACCCGCCTCGTCTAACTCGATAGCTGGCAGCCCAGCACCAGGTAGCGGTACCTTTGAGCCACCGAGGTTTCATGGCGCGTTGCTGGAATCGCCCTGTCCAGTTTATCGCCTTGTCACACGGATGTGCATCACTTGATTTCGTCAGATTACCATGCATAAGGGTTATTAAGGGTTATGTACTTATAATCCATCGTGTTCCGTATACCTTTGTTCAATTTCTGCCTGCGTGGGCTGTGCATACGAACACACTCTTCTTCGGGTTGTCTTGTTTTGAAGCGGAAATGGATTGTATGGACTCATGCTCCTTCTAACCTTCTAATTTTTCTCCCACCCCCACCATCCCCACCCCCACCTCCACCCCCACCACCCAGCATCCATCCGCCACACTAAACACCGTTCTTTCACAAAATTACGCAAACTGACCAGTTCTGTGGCACCCCTGCGCTCGGAAAGCCGATACGCAATACACCGCAATCCAGATCTCCCCAGCGTCATCTTTGATACTGTTTAACCCATTTGTGACGGGACACTTCGATCAAAGGTTCAGCCATGCATCGCCCGCGGCTCATCAAAATTGAATTGTCCACTTTTTTTCTTCTTTTTTTTTTTTACGAAGTACATAAAATAGTTGATGTCGAGTGTGTCAGTGTCAGTGAGTCTTCAATGAAGAGAGAGGTTTATTTACACGCAGACAGTTTGCTGCAGTTTCATGTCGGCAGGCCAGGGCAGGAGTAGTGTTTAGGCGGCGGTAGCGCCAGTCATAACAGAGTTAATATAATTATGTTCAGTAAAACAGGTGCTTAAAGATCTAAGCTCCCAACAAAAAGCTTTCCGAAGTGTGAAAATTACAAAGTCGACCGTGCAAGCACAGTCAACTCTGTCACAGTTGCAGAGTTTTCAGCGTCCCTGAAACCTTAATAAAAGCGAAGCCTGATTTCACAGCTCAGTTTGCGTTTCGTCACTGGGTGAGGAAGATCGTGCAGCACTCGGCGATGTGTCTCGCTCACTGACCAAAAGCCAAATAATGTCACGGCAAATTCGTGCTCTGGTTTTATAGGGGTCCCCGAAGTTTTCAGCGTCCCTGAAACCTTAATAAAAGCGAAGCCTGATTTCACAGCTCAGTTTGCGTTTCGTCACTGGGTGAGGAAGATCGTGCAGCACTCGGCGATGTGTCTCGCTCACTGACCAAAAGCCAAATAATGTCACGGCAAATTCGTGCTCTGGTTTTATAGGGGTCCCCGAAGTGCTGAAAACTCTGCAACTGTGACAGAGTTGACTGTGCTTGCACGGTCGACTGTAACATTTTTTTACACTTGGGAAAGCTTTTTGTTGGGAGCGTAGATCTTTTTACTGAAGCATTTTGTGGAAAATCTCACATTCACATGTGCCACTGCTTGCAATAACAGCTGACACCGTCCGTCCGCAGCCAACTCCTCACTGTCTACACGGAAAGTCCATCCAGCAGCGAAGCAGCAGACAAAAAACCCTCGCGTCTCAGTGATTGTTTGGACAAAAATTGGCTAGGCTTGCAAAATACCGGCATACTGGACCGCCACAAATTATGCTAACAGACGCGCGATAGAATCGACACACGGGAAGACCAGAAGGGGCCAAAAAAAAAAAAAATGGTAGCGGTATCGTGTGGAGCAGACAAAGGTCGAGGGAGGTTAGAAACACATGATAAATGTCTGCACTGGCTGCCTCTTTGGCCGGACAAGGCAGAGAAGAGGAATCGGTCCCACCACTGTGTCTGAATGGGTTGTATGTTGAGTCGGTGAGAGCACGATAACTGAGTAAGAGCCAAGATTGTACTGATGGTCGTTGTTAATGGTCGAGATCCGTGTGACCCTGTAATAGGTCAGTGTACGGTACATGGGTGAAGCGTTTAATTAATGTACTTTGAATTAGTTTGAAGATTACTGATATCGACTTAACGCAACTTGGCGTCTTTCAGAAGAGAAGGGTTGTGGAATGTTGTTATTGTTGTCTTTTCATTTTTGTTTGTTTGTTCGTTCGTTTGTTTGTTTGAGTTTTTGTTGTTGTAGTTGTTGCTTTATTTTGCTTCCTGTTTTGTTTCATGGTACTTTGGATGTTGTGTGTTTGTGTTTGTGTTTTTGTTGTTGTTGTAGTTGTTGTTTTACTTTGTTTCCTGGTTTGTTTTTGGTACTTTGGATGTTGCTGTTGTTGGTTTGTTTGTTTGTTTGTTTGTTTGTTTGTTTGTTTGTTGCTTTACTTTGTTTCCTGTTTTGTTTCTTGGTACTATGGATGTTGCCGTTTGTTTGTTTGTTTGTTTGTTTGTTTGTTTGTTTGTCCTACGGGCTTTATACTGTGTATACTAAGATTATCCATTCTCATGTTCCACTGATCTTCCTTGAGAGAAAGCCACGGGGAAGACGGCGAACCCGCGCCAACCCGTCAGTCAAACCAATGATATGCACGCACTACACTCGTACACACCACACACTAACTCTAACCTAATATTGTGCTCCTGACAAGGTAGGTGGGCAGCTAGCGTCACCGTATAACTAACAGGCCGTGTCCTGTCCACAGAGCTAGACAATAAACATGTAGGTCTATGGTACCCGGTCTGTCCCGTGGTATTGTTGTCCCAGTTCTCGACAAACTGTTGTCCGACAACACCACCCGATGGTCATCGGGACACGGTGAGAAATTTTTTGGTTGTTATTATTTTCAGGAGAAACCCCGCCTGCGTCTGTTTGAGATTGTATCTCACTCCTGAAGCTGGTTCCTATTAGTCCCAAGCCTGTTCTTTTGTTGGCCCGCCGGCAATGAAAGATAATACTACAGTAAAAAGGGTGCGGGTAGGGTGAGAACAGAACAGAGCGCTGTCTTGAGTCGGCCACCCTGCGGAGCGCCCTTGGGACGAGTCAGGTTTTCGTTTCTCATTGGTGGTGGTGGTGGTGACAGGTTTTGTTACAGGAACTCTGTCAACGACCAATAATAGCTAGTGGTAGTAATACTATTGTCCACTTGGTCTTACTTCCCTCGCCGTCACCTGGCTGTCTACATGACACCACAGACTGCTGGCTGTCTACATGACACCACAGACTGTCTACCTCGCACCAAAGCCAAAGTTTCTAAGTGACTCCCCGGGTTAGGCTTCTTCTTCTTCTTGACGGTCGCTGGGGTGAGACTGGCAGGCCGGTTGTCACGCTGGTCGGGCGAAATTTAGAGCGTTGGACTTTCAATGCTCGGGTGTGAGTTCGATTCCCGACTGAGGCCAAATGTTTGTGCTGACCTTTTTTTCTCGTTGTCCCGACTTTGATATCACAAAAGAACATGGTGGAAAAGGACGTTAAACTCACCTACACCCTCTCTCCCCACCCTTCTGGCTCAGATTCGCAGGCAGAGAGTTCCATAAGGTTGGTGCGACAAAGCGGCTGAAAAAGCGCTCGCCAAAAGATTTCAAACTGCGCTTGGGCATTTTGAGAAGTCTCTCGGACGACGACCGGAGGGTTCGCGACGGTTCATAGGTAACGAGTGAAGCCGAAAGATACGGTGGAAGGGTGCGGAAACGACACGCATTTTGTTCATTTGAAGAGCCTCACGGACGACACTGGTGATGCTTCTCAGTGAACGACGAAGCGGAGCGCATATGGGCTTTCCTGAGTACAGGGACGCCACCTTGCACCGCACACAACTGAACTGAACGCCGATACCATTTTCATTCCTGGAGAAATATGAGGCCGTCTGTCCTGAAACGCATTACCAGGCAATTGACCTAGAATCACACATCGATCCGCTGTGCAGAGGTCAACAGCTTTCCCAATCTGTCACCTGGAAATGAGGCCGTATTGATATTGGCCAGTTCGACCTGCTTGTACTGAGCCCATAAACCCCAGCTGACCTTTTGACACCATATGATATGGAGAGTGCATTCTTGAACTGCCCCATTCTACGCAGCAAAGCTAGCCAAATTACTCCCTCTCTGCAATAAGATGTATCATTTTCTGCCACTATGCTGGCTCCTGTACTGTAGTGGTTGGCACTTCGGACCATGGACCGGGAGACCCGGGGTCGAATCCCAACCGAGGAGAGCGGGGTTTTTCCTACCTAGGTTGGCTCCTATCCACAGCGGGTGTGCTATGGACCAAATGAGAAGGCTGTTGCCTTATTGCAAGGCTGTTGCATTACTATTATTATCGTTTTAACTATATTTGCCCATAAACTGCCAGTGCGGACTATCCAACCAAACTAATCGGCGCACGCATGCTCGGTGACCTCTCACCACCGCTCACATCAGTCCAGCAGCACTCCTTTATTCTGCTTGAGTGGACCTCCTCAGAGGTCAACTACACGACTGGTTTCACCGTCACAACAGCGAAACGCGTTGTCCAGAACGTCGGCAGGCAGACTCAGTTTGCGGAGCGCAGAATGAGATTTGAACAGGAGAGCAGAATGAGATCTGCACAGGAGGGCAGGATGAGATCTGCACAGGAGCGCAGGATGAGATCTGCACAGGAGCGCAGGATGAGATCTGCACAGGAGGGCAGAATGAGATCTGCACAGGAGGGCAGAATGAGATCTGCACAGGAGAGCAGAATGAGATCTGCACAGGAGGGCAGAATGAGATCTGCACAGGAGCGCAGAATGAGATCTGCACAGGAGGGCAGAATGAGATCTGCACAGGAGGGCAGGATGAGATCTGCACAGGAGGGCAGGATGAGATCTGCACAGGAGCGCAGGATGAGATCTGCACAGGAGGGCAGGATGAGATCTTCACAGGAGCGCAGGATGAGATCTGCACAGGAGCGCAGGATGAGATCTGCACAGGAGCGCAGAATGAGATCTGCACAGGAGGGCAGGATGAGATCTGCACAGGAGGGCAGGATCAGATCTGCACAGGAGAGCAGAATGAGATCTGCACAGGAGAGCAGAATGAGATCTGCACAGGAGGGCAGGATGAGATCTGCACAGGAGCGCAGAATGAGATCTGCCCAGGAGCGCAGAATGAGATCTGCACAGGAGCGCAGAATGAGATCTGCCCAGGAGCGCAGAATGAGATCTGCACAGGAGCGCAGAATGAGATCTGCCCAGGTCATGGCAGTAAAATATAGAATAGACCATAAATACTGCTGTCCTGGGTGGTAGGGCTGTAAATGGGAGAAATGAAGAGCTTATCAATGAAGCGGTATGGATTGTATATCAGGAAAGTGAAAGGCGCTTGAAAGTTGTATTAATATGAATTGTATATCAATGAAACTACTACTGACTACTCTTGTACAAGTCATAATTAATGATTGACGTAGAGGGTTGAGATGTCACTGTACGGTTTCATGTCCTAGTGTAGACTTAACTGAGCTTCTGATCAATATTCAGTGGTGTTTTCTTTATGTGCTCGTCGCTTGAATTATGAAACATGCTGAGGTGTCAATATGAAATAGAGGTTTGAGAGTTTTAAAACTGAAAGAAACTGCAACTTTGTTCTGTTTGTTGTTGCTGTTGTTATTAAGCTGGTTCTTTGTTTGGTTGGTTGGTTGGTGGTTGGTTGGTTCAGTGTTGTTGTTGTTGTTGTTGTTGTTGTTGTTGTTGTTACGATCACACTGACAAGCAGGGTTTGTTTTTTTTCTTTGTTTTGAAAACTGACAGCGGTTTCACTGTAAGTCTAGAACTGAAATGTCCCCAAGAAAGCAAGTTGTTTGAATCGAGCAAATGTGAAACCACAGGCTCTTGTACCGTTCTGTTTGGAAGAGAACAGCGTCAGATCTGTTAGTCTGCCATGCATTCTGCTGATTTATGTTGCCTGTTCAGTCAGTGTATCTATCAGTCGACCTAGTCTAGGACTAGTTGAAATGGGAACACACACACACACACACACACACACACACACACACACACACACACACACACACACACACGTCATATTGTGACTATACAACCATACCGGATCATCCCCTGCCTAAGACTGAGGTCACACGGAGAAGTGTTTTTAGTCCGAACAAACAGCGAACATGGTGTTTTTCCGTCAGTGTTTCTCGTGTGACATGCGGTCTTTGCAGAGCGTGTTTTCCGGCAACTGTTCAGTTTCCAAGTTCGAACAAAAGCGTCTCCCGTCTGTGTCATGAGCATAACGGCTCGTCCAAACTCTTGCAGTTATTTTTTTTAAAAAAAAAAAAACAACCTTCAGTGTGTATGAAGCCGAAAGAACAAGCAGTCTGACCTTCGCAATTGTAAGAGAGCTTTTGGACAGGTCAGGGGGGCGACAACTCGTATCTCGCGCACTGTTTGGGTAGTTCAGTTCAGCCTCCCAGCCCCGCTCCGCGGCGACCGACTAACGGCGGGGTTGAAAAGTTCACCCTAGGCCTTTGAACTTTCTGACATCTTGCCGGATAGCGGTACTCCCACCTTGACTAGATGCTTCTCGCCAGACGCTCCCCCCCGGCCTGGCCTACCGGGCCGCATCGATACCAACAATGTGTGTGTGTGTGTGTGTGTGTGTGTGTGTGTGTGTGTGCGTGCGTGCGTGCGTGTGTGTGTGTGTGTGTGTGTGTGTGTGGATGGGTGGATGGATGTGTGAACCTCTCATTAACATACTCGCTCACTCATACGATCAACCAACCAATCAATCAATCAATCGATTCGATTCAGTTCGATTCAATTCGATTCAATTCGACTCAATTCAATCGAAATCAATCAATCCAAATCAATTCAATTCAATTCATCCCGTCTGGCAATTTTAGACGGATTGGATAGGCAAAACAACAACAATAACAACAAGGCAATGAGATAACATTAAGACAAAACTAGCGTAGGCATTCGCCCCTCAGACCAATCAATCAATCAATCAATCAAGCAGTCAGTCACGCAGTCAAGCAGTCAGCCAGTTCCTGGAGTCATCCGGTAAATCATGCAGTCACTCATTATTACCGGCACTTTGAGGCCGTGTTGTCGCCTGCTTCCAGAGTTATCCCCCACCGGATTCTAGTGATCACCCTTCCCATACAGACACAAACCTCTCCCTTGCAGCGCCCACTTACCTATTCGTTCACTTTGAGTATCCCCAACGGTTTTATCCCAGGACAGTACCAGACACGCAGAAACGAGGGCACTTGCCACAAAGGTTTCTGACCTACAACGCCTCTTCGTGTTTCCGTACCAAATTAAATCCAGCGGTAATTGGTCCCTGGAGGGGTTGTTCAGATTGGTAGGTCACGTGGCATAGGCAAGGGGAACCGACGACGTCTGGGGACCCTGGTCACGCAACGATCCAGTCCTGTCAATCAGATGTCAGTTTCTGTCATCAGTGTCCGCCGCTGCATAGTTATGCACTGACGACAGTGAGGGTCAGTTGGGGTTAAGCGGTCAATGCGGCCCACTGACCTGTCTGGCAGTTGCACTAATGACAAATCACGAAGGGAGAGGGTTTCGTGTAAGAATTAGGGTCAGGATGAGGCAACAGTCTGGAACTCTGTCCCGAGGGCGATGACACTGATACTGACTGTAGTGGTGAACTAGGTGTGTGTGAGGGGAAATGATTCTCTCTCTCTCTCTCTCTCTCTCTCTCTCTCTCTCTCTCTGCGTCAAAGTCATTCTCAAAGCCTGTCTCTTGAAGACTAAAGTGTGTAATTACATACAGCTAAAAGAAAAATGTATATAAGTACAGCAGATTCCGGCACACTTCTTTGTTGTTTGTGGTGATGGTGTCTTTTTTAACTTTAAGTTGTATTTGGTGGTGGTGTTTGTTGTTGTTGATGGTGGTGGTGGTTTTTTGGGGTTCATTTTGGTTATTTGGTTTTTGTTGTTGTTACTGTCGTCTTGTGTGTTTGTTTGGTTTTTGTTTGTTGGTATGTGAATTGTTGTTGTTTTGTGCTTTGTTTATGTTGTTTTGTTTTTTGTTGTTTTGGTGAGTTTGTTGTCGCGGTGTTGTTGTTGTTTTTCGGGGATGGGCCTGTGGGGGGTTGGGGAGGGGCGACAATTTGTAATTTGTTGTCAACATCTGGAGGTCACGAACTGTAAACCTTCTGCCGTTCCTAGACACGCGTTCTTCCTCAGCCTGGTAGTCTAGGCTATATCGGCAATATACTCGCCAACACAGACCTGTCTCTAAACACTGTAAATGTATATCGTACGCTTTACGTGTCCGTACAGTTGGTACCTCAAAGGGGGCGGGGGCGGGTAAGGGCAGGTCTGGGGGTTGACGGGACTAGGAGGAGGCCTTTGCTCCAAACGTCCCCTAAGCCGTTATAGAAGGATTTATGTCTTCCTTTCTTCGTCTCCTTTTTTTATATAATTTAGTTTCTTGGTTTCTTTTGGCCTAGTCTGGGTTAGACCCGTAGCCCTGGGTTAAATTAACCTCGAGTTGTACATACGGGCCCCGGGCTTCACCAGTTTGTTCATATCCGCGTCACTGAGCCATTGGCCGTAGACCGATTCATTTTCAACGCCACTTCCTACTGGTTTCTTGCCGAGGAAAACAAATTATCTCCTATCATTTCTGCAGCACAGCGGAGCGGTCAGTAATGTCAGTTTCAATATGTTCGATTGTTTTATTCAGAACACAATGTCCCATAGTTTTCGATCAGCTAGGACTTGTCCCATTATAGTCCCCGCGCTTACGAAGCCCTTCCTATACACACGATATGGGGCGGTCGGTGGTCTAGTGGTTAAGAGACCTGTCACCAATGCGAGAGGTCAGGGGTTCGAGTCCCACTCGGGGCAAAGAATTTTTCCTTCTCGTATGTGGCACCGTTCATTCGGGCCGATCGTCGGGGGTTCTCTCCGGGTACTCCGGCTTCCTCCCCCTCTGCTTTGGAAATGTTCAGCCCACCAAATTGGAAAAATAAATGCAATTCTAAATTCCGAAATTTAAATAGCTGAGCTGACCCTTCGCACCACGTGATTGTAATGTGTTTATGTCCAGTGTGAGAGAGAATGCGTGTGGTTCACGTGAGCGTGCGTGTTGGGTTCAGTTCGCGGCGCTTTGAGCCGATTCATGAAATTGGGTAAAGCGCCTATACAATACTCATTATTATTATTATTATATTTTTTTATGGCTGGGGAAATTTGGGTGGAACTGACAGGTCGTCGCTGCAATACAAGTGATAATAGTAATTAAAGTAAGTATGCACCCGCCAGTCTACACGGTACATAATATTAAGGTAGGTATCGATACGTATTTTGTTATTCTACCAATAACTTGTCTCCCTCCTCACCCCCACGCGTGCGGACCCCCCAACTCCCGTCTGCTTGTACTCAGTTGTAGTTGTACACAAAAGCGGGAAAGGTCACTGACAGCTCAAACGCAAAAGCAAACTGACCATCATTACCCTTTTTTTTCATTCAGCAAACGTCAGTGAGGCAGAAATGGAGATGACCACGGGCCCTGCCTTGACAAATCATGGCCGATAACTCTCGACATCGACCGGAGAGGGCGCATCAGTTCACGACCCCTACCTGTCGGATCCAAGGGGCGTGACTGGCAGGTAGGGGAGATAACCTTCCGCGCAGCATTCACCTGCAAGGTGGTCTGTGGCCGCGCTCGGGGTCTATGGTGAAAATACTTGCTGAGAGTGGATTTTTCCCCTCAATCTCACGAAGAGGGGGGAAGGGAGGAGGTGGTGGTTACACGGGACGTAACCACCTTACTATGGACGCGAGTGTTTACGGTGTTCCTCTGCTTTAAAAGTTGCACCGTGGCCGCCAGGATACAATACAATACAATACAATACAGCACAGCACAGCACAGCACAGCACAGCACAATACGATACAGTACAGTACACACACCGGTGACGCGGCTAAGCCGCGAATCCAACCGGCTGTCGATCGCAGTGACTGTTTTAGGCCGGAAAAGCGCGACACACATGCGGTGATGTGCAAGAATGCTGCCAGGAAAGCTAAGAACTGAAATGAATTTGATCATATTGTTATATGCACATATCAGTAAGACTTTCATCTTCCCACCCAAAGCGATTTTATATCGAAAATTTTATTCATGTAAGGACACGAGTCATATTTGTTCGACTGCAATGAGACTCGGGAGCTATTTTGCAGTTTAACACGAAGCTGACAAAAAACACCACGTTAATTCCAGTAGTTTCAAAACAGACACGTATCCGTGATGTCTTTGTGACTTGCATGCCAATTGTTGTGACGTAGGATGCTTTCGTGTTTTCGCAATTTAAAAAAATATCAGAGCAGTGCGAAATCCTCGGCTAAGAACCGGCCAACCGTCTGTTTGATACAGGCTGGTTCTTAGCCGGGGCGAGTGCTGGTTCATAGCCACAAAATATTCACTACCAATTTTCTTTCTCGAACTGCGCTCGATCTAAGCCACAAATTGCACTAATCTTCTAGGTGTGGCCGCAAGACATATTATAAAACTGGGACGTTTTCATAAACGTGACTTTCCTTTCTGTAATTTTATATTATCGCGAATGAAAGTGAATTTTCTACAGAAAACGAGACTAAATTGCTTCCAACGTGAGTGTACGCGCAAGTAGCACCACAAAACCACTTAAGAGTTGAACAGAGACCTTCTGCGACAAGACAGGCCAACCTCAGATCGAGACAAGCTTTCACAAGTACAGCGCAGATGATTTTCTGAGAGAAGTCGCTTGCGGCCAAGCAACGCTAGCGCTTAGACGCCGCAAGCCGGTCAGAATCGGGATAGCCGCGTCACCGGTGTGGTACAGTACAGTACGATACGATACGATACGATACGATACGATACGATACGATTCAATTCAATTCAATTCAATTCAATTCAATACAATACAATACAATACAATACAATACAATACAATACATATTTATTGTCCTTAAAAATATATTTATCTTGCAGCTTGCTGAGCATTCATTAATGAATAAAGAAGATACTGTAAGTAGCACCGAGTGTTTCCATTTTCAAATTTGAGTCAGTTGCTGAGAACAGGGTCGTTTACATAAGTGCTGTATGATATAAGTACTCTCAGTATTATTATTATTATTATTTTATCCACCAGGGCCCGCATGTAAAACTCGAGGTTAATTTAACCCACGGCTACGGGCCTAACCCAGACTAGAACAAAAGAAACCCAAGAACAAAATTAAATAGAAAAAGGAAGCGAAGAAAGGAAGGGGGAAAAAATCCTTCTATAACGGCTTAGGCACCATGGTGGAATAGACCCGCTTCCTGATTGAAATAAAAACAACAGAAAATTTAAGCCTAGAGCTAGTTTACTTCGAGGTTAGACTTTAACCCGGGCCTAAATCCCTAACCTCGACTTTTACATGCGGGCACAGACAACGACTACGACTAATGCGTTACTACAATACGTGTGCATGCTAATATTTCAAACAATGCCTTAACTTGAGAACAATCGTTCGGTCTTCGCAGCTTTTGAAGCGGGGTGGCACCAGAAGCACATTCCCGCATATCGATTACACCCCTCTCCCTCTGTCCTGTTCCAGCTACCTGTCTTCAGGACGGGCTGGTTATCGTATCACCTGCTTTGGCATTCGAGAGGAAAAGGGTGAAGGTCAAGGACTATACACCGTCAAGGTCACATGGCGAGCGTCATTGCCCAGTAGGTTTCACAATGGACGAACTCGTCTCGTCAGTGACAGAGCGTGATGAACTTGAATTGAGACGATCGTACTTGTCAGTTATTTTGGGATGTATGTGTGGGTGCGTGATCACTGTACCGTTTGTATGTCGGTGTTTTTTTCAGTGTTTTCGTATGTTTGTCACGTGAATTTCACTGATGTCATTGCTTTGCTATTGTTGTTGCTGTGCAGGTTGTTGTTGTTGTTGTCGTTGTTGTTGTTGTTGTTTACATATTCATGTACACCTATTAGCTGGGGTCCAGAATGGACTGGCTTGGCTTTGACGTGTGTGTGTGTGTGTGTGTGTGTGTGTGTGTGTGTGTGTGTGTGTGTGTGTGTGTGTGTGTGTGTGTGTGTGTGTGTGTGTGTGTGTTTTGTGCGTGCGCTATATGATACGAGAATCACTGCGGTCTTTTTGAAGTATCAGCAGCAATACTTTTTCTCTCCTCTTCCTTACTTACAGATAGCTCCTATCTAACGGTGCCAAGCACCTTTCGCGCGGTCTGTATCACTCTGTGTGTGTGTGTGTGTGTGTGTGTGTGTGTGTGTGTGTGTGTGTGTGTGTGTGTGTGTGTGTGTGTGTGTGTGTGTGTGTGTGTGTGTGTGTGTGTGCGTGTGTGTGTGTCAGTATGATGTGTGTGTGTGTGTGTGTGTGTGTCTGTGTGTGTCTGTGTGTGTCCATGCGTGTATGGTGTCCGGTCTATACGTTTTTACTTTCCACAAGAAACCTTTACTTCTAGTTAGTGGGAAGTGGTGGTGATGGTGGTGCGGTCGTCGACGTCGTTGCTTTGGTCTTTTCTACACTGTTTCGACCTAAATTGAGGGGTTACGCCATACTGACGTGGACATCTACTTATTCACTATGCTTAGTTATAAACGGTTATTTTAATCTTCCCACTCTGTAGATTAATCGTGGGGAGCAGGGATAGCCCGAATGTAGAGCGTTGGACTCTTAAAGCTAGGGGTCGTGAGTTCGAATCGCGGCTGGGGCCTGATATTTCTGCTGCCCTTTTTCTCGTTGCCCCCCCCCCTCCCCCCTACCCCGTCTTTGATATCACCCTTGCGTGGTGGAAACTGGAAAAGGACGCTAAACTCCCTAACACTCACCCCACTCCTGTACCTATCGTGGACAACCTTCAACATTTTTGTTTTTTTCAAGTCTATGAATTGGCCTTCTGCTTTGCTTTGCCAGTGTTTGGGAAAACCCACTGCGCATTCTCAGTGTTTCAAAAGTCGTGTCTGATGCTGTCTCGAAATAGCCACGCATCTCATTAAAGTGCACATGTTTACGCGCTCGCCGCTGTAATGATCCCTGACGACCATTCCGTGTTCATTTTGCCGCATTTCATTTTTCTCCGCATTTGTCCAGAAAACGTGACACAGAACATAACGAGCCAACGAACCCTTTGAAATGCAGCAGCATAATATTGTCTCCTTGTTCAGCTGAGATGTCAGACTGTATGAGTCTGCTTCAGCTTAAATGATCAATATCGGATAGTTTTGGCGACAAGGTACGTAGGGTATTAGACGTACCATGGTGTACAGTTTTCGTCGTAGAGTACGTCGCGTTCCACGTGTATTTTTGGCGACATAGCACGTCGTGTACCACGTGTATTTTTGGCGATATAACACGTCGTGTACCACGTGTACTTTGGGCGACATAACACGTCGTGTACCATGTGTAGTTTTGGCGATATAACACGTCGTGTACCATGTGTAGTTTTGGCGATATAACACGTCGTGTACCACGTGTACTTTTGGCGATATAACACGTCGTGTACCATGTGTAGTTTTGGCGACATAACACGTCGTGTACCACGTGTAGTTTTGGCGACATAACACGTCGTGTACCACGTGTAGTTTTGGCGATAAAACACGTCGTGTACCACGTGTAGTTTTGGCGACATAACACGTCGTGTACCACGTGTAGTTTTGGCGATATAACACGTCGTGTACCATGTGTAGTTTTGGCGATATAACACGTCGTGTTCCACGTGTAGTTTTGGCGACATAACACGTCGTGTACCACGTGTAGTTTTGGCGATATAACACGTCGTATACCACGTGTAGTTTTGGCGACATAACACGTCGTGTACCGAGTACAGTTTTGGCGACATAACACGTCGTGTACCACGAGTAGTTTTGGCGATATAACACGTCGTGTTCCACGTGTAGTTTTGGCGATATAGTCTCGGCGGAGAGGTTATGGCTGCTTGCGAGTCACTAACACGATCGCAGTGCACGGATGCAAATCGGCCTACTTGCGCGTAGTCAGATTATCAACTGTGGCAGAGATGACAGGCGAAATCGACGCGTGCAGTTTGGCGGGAACTAAAAGTTTTGCAACAATAGGCCTCTAATGGACGCACACTACGGAACAACGAGTATTGTCAGCAAAAACATACAGGGACATGAGCCGCTGCACGTTTACCCATAACAAGCTAATGACACCTGTCGCCGTGTTTTCATACAAAGACGTGACAGTTTTTGGACAGTTTGTGCGTCAGCAAGTTATATGTGGAAAGGATGCAGGAAGTGAACGCAGACACAACTGATCCTCCAGTCACTAAACTCCGAAATGATCCTGAAGATAGACGCAATTCCCTCGAGCGCAAATTCAACGGTTTCATGTCGTTTACGCGCATCCCTGTATCACATATCAAAAGTCGGACAGAATGGGAAGGGGGGGGGGGAGATAGAGGGGGAGGTTATCTTTCGGGAGTTAGGAATGGGTGCCCCTCAAGCCCACAGAAGTGAGCGGTTACCGAAAAAATAAATACTATGTATCTCTAAGTGACCTCCTTTGTCATCACGGCGCGTCACACATGTGACGTGTTCTTGGTCTGAACCTATTTTTGACGTCACTTTAAGACAGCGAGCGTCGGGACAGGCACCACAAACAAGTCTGCACGTGATTTTGACTCGATTAGGAAAGGAAAAATCCATCAAAATTCCTGCCCACCTGGGATTCGAACCGTGCGGCTCAGGATCCGAAGTCGGATACCTTAACCACTAGACCAAATCCCACTCTACCATAGTACCACTCGACTGGGACAGCTTGGGGCCGTTGCAGTTTTCGTTAGCACGGCCATCAGACGTGGATGTATGGTATACAGAACTCATCTTATCATGAATATCGATTATTTGATAATAATAATAATAATAATAATAATAAATGGTATTTGTAGGGCGCATTTCCTCAAATAAAACTCAATGCGCCTATCACTCACTCACACTCACGCACATTACACAACGATGAACAGACGTACACTGGTGAAACTGACTAGTTAAAATAACTGGTGTTTAGTAGTTTGTGGCCTCACGCCGCTCGAGCAACAAGGACCAGCACACAGCTATTCCGAGCTCACAAGCGCAACTAACAAACACAGTTCGTCCAAAACAACAACAAAACAAGTCGTCTGCTGTGAAGCCTGGCAATGTTAGAATATGAGTCTTTAAAGCATGCAACGGTTGAGACTGACTACGCTGACTGAATTCAGACTGTTTCAGGTTTCAAACCGCTGGTGACAGTCTGTGTCGAATTTGTGACGACAAGTAATGTGGCGCCACTCTCGCCAGATTTGGAACCATACCACTACGCACATCATTTGGAACTAAACGTAAACAGACCGTTTATACCGTTATACAAGCCCTGTTACAAAAGCTTTGTGTTGCTGTTGTTGGTGGTGGTGGTGGTGGTGGTGGTGGTGTGTGTGTGTGTGTGTGTGTGTGTGTGTGTGTGTGTGTGTGTGTGTGTGTGTGTGTAACAACAATACGTATGTAATGGTACTGGTGTGTGTGTGTGTGTGTGTGTGTGTGTGTGTGTGTGTGTGTGTGTGTGTGTGTGTGTGTGTGTGTCTGTGTGTCTGTGTGTCTGTGTGTGTGTGTGTGTGTGCTGTGGTGGTGGTGGTGGTGGTGGTGGTGGTGTGTGTGTGTGTGTGTGTGTGTGTGTGTGTGTGTGTGTGTGTGTGTGTAAAACAACAATACATATGTAATGGAACTTTTGTGGTGTGTGTGTGTGTGTGTGTGTGTGTGTGTGTGTGTGTGTGTGTGTGTGTGTGTGTGTGTGTAACAATACATATGTAATAGTACTTGTGTTCCGTGCAGCATCACTAACAGTTCAGCATGGCGTGGCTAGACATCGTAATCACATCGATTACCGGCAGTAAAACTAATTTACATTTATTTACGGATCTGTGCGTGACTGGCACAGACAGATAAGTACTGACTTTACACACAAACTCTGCTACACGCGCACGCGCCCAAGCGGTCAACGCCCCCCCCCCCCCCCCCCCCCCCCAAAAAAAAAAAAAACAACAACAACAAAAAAACATAATTATTTAATTGTCAAATAACTGCGTTGGGGTGACCCCAGGTATTCGCGGCGGGTAATCACAATCGACGGGGGGGTGTCCGGTGCTATTTCAATTTAAAATTGGACGACAGTGTTCATTTTTGTTTAACACCCGTTTAATCCCGCCATATTCATTAACCCCCCGAGGTTGGGTGTGTGGGGGGGGGGGGGGGGATGTCTGAGAACGGAGATCACGTGCCAAAGAGAGTTAGTGACCGGGTGACTGTGGGTGGGTGCGAGGTTTCGCCACGTCCTTATTACCAGTTAATCTCCGGAACGGTCGCTTACCTGTTGCCTGAAATGCGAGCACTTGTCTAGCTGATAGTCAGGGTTAGCTTATTTGTGTGTGGCTTTTTTTTTCTTTTCTTTTTTTTCTTTTTGTAGTTCTGTACTCCTGCGCATAGTGCCGCTACTTACTCGCAGTTTGTATAGTTGGTTTAAACTGTTTTATTCGTTTTGAACAAATATACATAATGCACTTTCACACAATTTTCACGAGGCCGAGCACAACAAGTCAAAAACTTATAAGTGTGCTCATAAATACATAAAACATGTGCGGCGGAGACGTCAAATACATGGTTATGGTAGGACAGATATCTCTAAAGAAAGAGACAGGAAGAAAGGGGATAGAGAGAATGTCCAATAAGTACTGTACAAAGAAAAATGCAGTGGGACTGTGGTTTCAACGGTGGCAGCGGGTTGGCGACCGTTGGTATAGTTCAGCCGTTAGGGGGTGCAAATGTATACCAGTCATGTGCAGGAGGGGCAAATGTACTCCAGTCGTCCACTAGTAGGGGGCGATTGTATCCCGGTTACGCTGGAGGGGGTGCAAATGTACTCCGGACTTGTGTCCCGCGAAGTGAAGCCGTCACGTGGCCGCTGACTTCCTTTGACGACTTGAATTTACGCGATGCATTTTAAGACGGAATTTATCGCCATAAGATGATCGAGATTTATATCCATTTAGTTTTATATCCGTTGTAGTTGTGACCGTTTCATTTTTGATCACTTTCCTATTTCCCGATTTCTTGGTCAGTAGACCATTAGATATGAAGAAACGCAATTTCTGGCTGAAATGTACGTGTAATTATATTTTCCACAGAATCTGCCTCTTGCTTATGAAACTTTGCACACTGATTTTCACACAAATATCAAGTTTTCATTATATACTCTCTCTCTCTCTCTCTCTCTTTTTTTTTTTTTTTTTTTTTGGGGGGGGGGGGGGCTGCCCCAACTCTTGCCAGGTCCATTGGTGTTCCTCCCACGTCATGCGTGGAATCCATGGAGATCTCGGAAGCTGGGCCAACTTTTATTATGCATGATGATGGAGATGAGGATGATGGTATGATGATGCTATGAAGGTCCGTGTGGTTTGGGACTGCGGGACAGGGCCGCATTCCACGCTTCCTGTCATAAATATCCCGGCATTAACCAGGCTCGGGAACTACGGCACCTGCGGTGCCAGCCGTGTAATCATCCACATCATAAGACGTGTCATACCAAGGGAAGCACCCCCAAAGTCGCACCCGCGAAGTGGGTAAATCTCGGCTGTGTGGCAACAGCCTCCCCATTGGGCCCATAGCACACCCGCTCTGGGTAGGAGCCGGCGTAGGTAGAACTTGAAAAATTCCCGCTTGCCTCGGCTGGGACTCGAACCCGGGTCTCCCGGTCCATGGTCCGAAGTGCTAACCACTACACTACAGGGGCCGGTACTTTCTCTTTTTCAGGCAATGCAGGTTCAGCCAAGTTCATCACGTGTCTGACCAGATCCACTCCCCCCTGCCGCACACAGGGAAACAGAGATACTAGTGAGACTTAGTAGGGCTTCGTACGGAGAACTTCGCTGAGCAGCGTAACCCACTTGCATGTAAATAAGGCACGTTACGGGTACCATTAGCTAATCGTAGCGCGTTAGCAGCTCGCGGCCTCTGCCGTGTGAGCCTAATTTACATGTAAATGGGTTACGCTGCTCAACGAAGTCCTCCGTACGAAATCCTACTAAGTCTCACTACTTCTGCCATAAATTCGCATTTCACCCTCTTCTCCCAAGCTGAAAGATCAAAAGACTGGAGTGGGTGACACTGACCACACAGCATGCGTCCAATCATCACTGGTCATTATGGGGGGCAGTCAGGGTCATAGTGTGTGCCGGCTAGCCGGGTGAAGACCAGGTTTCGGGACCCCGAGGTCAGCTGGGGACAGACAGAGTCAGCAGCGGGCATCAAAAGCTAGAGAGAGAGAGAGACCCTGAGTGATTTCCGTAGACAGGCCTGCACTTAGCTGTGTCTATGTGAGTCTTGGGAGTGGGATGAACCGGGAGTACGCAACTGACTTTTCCGATGGATCAAACCGTACCGAAAAGTACAAAACATGCTAAAAAGACAACAGATACTTCTTCTTCTTCTCTTCCACACACACACACACACACACACACACACACACACACACACACACACACACACACACACACACACACACACAATGAGCAAGGACAGGTTGGGTGGGTGTTTGGGGTTTAACGTCCTTTTCCACCACATACGAGTGATATTAAAGACAATGAGGGCAACGATGATAAAGCCAGCACAAATATTTGGCTCCAGCCGGGATACGAACTCACGACCCGAGCATCAGGTCAAACGCTCTACCATTCGGCCACCCCGGCTGCCCCCAGCAACGACACACCACAGGCTGTAATATACCTATGTAATAAGGGATCCGAGTAAAATGTGTACCGATAAAACCACACATCATGTAAAATCAGAACAAAACAAACAAACGAACTGAAAATCAGAGAGAGAGAGAGAGAGATGGGGGAGGGGGGGTGGGGGAGCGGAGTACAAACAAAATGATATGCTGCAGTAGATATTTTCCCTGTCTACCTGTATTGACTTTTTTCACCACCTGTAGTGTTATACAGCTAAGGCTAGATTAGGAAATCGTGAGTATGTAATGACGGAACGCTGGGGGTACAGTACATTGCTGTCTAGACTGTTCGATCCTGTGCGGTAGCAGGCAATACTTCAGGCGGACGGATCAGTCAGTTGACTGACCTAGTAATAAGTCGCTTAGTATGTGTGTGTGTGTGTGTGTGTGTGTGTGTGTGTGTGTGTGTGTGTGTGTGTGTGTGTGTTCCAAAATGAAGCCCGGAAAACAGCGCTATTTACGTCTTTTTTTCTTTTTCTTTTTTACTTTTGACTTGGAAATACACGGAAAACAAGTCTATTACAAAATCGTTACGTCTCGAATTTCGGCTGGGAGCCGCGGCCAACATTTCTGTTGCTCTGTCTCTGATACTTTACTTCTACAATCATCTGAAAGAAGGATCTATAAGCTCCATTGATTTCATGGGCGTTTGTGCCCTTTTTCTAGATAGCAATAGACACTGATTGGTGGCTGAACAGGACATTAAACGGCATAATCCCACCTTCGCTTAGCCAACTTATGTTTTGGAACAGTTTCGCTCGTCAGTGCGCCTGTACACTCGAAATACTCTATCTTGATGATTAGTACAGCTCTTAATGCGATACAAAGTTGTTTACACTTTGCGCCAGCGGTCGAACAGTCAAATTCTACGACTGTTGTTACACTACTGGAGCGCTCAGCATGGAGACCGCGTCATCGAGTACGCTTCTGTTGGCTCAGTGCCACTGTCCAGGTGGCTAAGTGTTGTGATGACAAATACCATCGAGAACAGCACAGAACGATCTGTTAACATAAAAATGGTATCATCAGCTCCCTCGCAAAATTAGCATGCCTCGACTGGGTTTGTCGTAAAGCGTCCAGGCGTTAAGACATACATTGCGTGCACAATAATAATAATAAGTATTGTATAGGCGCTTTACCCAATACACACATTCTCTCAAACACTGGACATAAAGACATTGCAATCACGTGGTGCGAAGGGTCAACTCAGCTATTTAAGTTTCGGAATTTAGAATTTGCATTTATTTTTCAATTTTTTTGGCCTGAACATTTCCAAAGCAGATCGAGAGGGAGGAAGCCGGAGTACCCGGAGAGAACCCCCGACGATCGGCCCGCATGATCGGTGCCACATACGAGAGGAAAACTTCTTTGCCCCGAGTGGGACTCGAACCCCTAATCTCTCGCATTGGTGACAAGTCTCTTAACCACTAGACCACCGGCCGCCCACGGCTGGCTCAAAAAGGACCATCCCCCGCCGCAAAAACAGCTCAGAACGATCTGTGAACATAAAAGTGGTATCATTCCCTTGAAATCGATTTCGCCAGTGCCTGAAAAGTTCACTTGTGTACCTAAGTCAGTTCCGTACTCCCTTGTCATTAATCTCACCGGCCAGGTGAGGTGTAGGGTAGGTGTGGCGGCGTGTGTGCCGCTGCATACCTCGAGCGAGTGATGTCGCTGGGGTTGGTGCCAACACTATGTCCGCAGTCTCACCCCAAATATATACGACCTACAGTATAGAGAGAAAAGGGGTGGGGGGGGGAGCTGATCCGCTATGTATGGTCCACGGTCTATAGCCGACTTTTCGTTACCCTTTTGAGTCACAGTGTTACTGACCTTCCAAATTGCGGTCTGTACTCTGCGAGATGGCCTTTCAATGCCCCCGACTCGCTCGGTCTGGCGGAGAAGACAAACTGACTGGAGAAATGTGTCTGATGCTGATTTCATTGGATTCGCTTCACCAGATCCAATCCAGGTATTTTGCGGATGAGTTGACTCTGGTGGCTCAACCGGTTGACGGCCACCGGAGGGTGGAAGGTTCGAAACCCCAACAGAGCCAAAATTTGCACAGGCTTCTACCCGTGCCACCGTCAGTCTTTAAAATCATCCTCCCGGTGGAGAAAAGACTTTAACCTAAAATAAAAACCTAAAAAACAAAACTTAACCCGCGGCTACAGGCCTAACCCAGACTAGGACAAAAGAAACCCAAAACAAAATTAAATGAAAAAAAGGAAACGAAGAAAGAAAGACAAAAATCCTTCTATACCGGCATACGCACCTTGCTGGAATGGACCTGCTTCCTGATTTAAAACAAAACAAAACAAAACAAAAAAACCCCAGAAAATTTAACCCTAGAGCTAGGTTACTTCGAGGTTAGACTCTAACCCGGGGCTAAACTCTCTAACCCCGACTTTTACATGCGGGCCCAGTACACGAATAACTGGCGTACCGTTGACCTCTTCATCGGGTCAAGGCGGAAGCAATGAAAGATTTATCAGCGTCGTCGGCGTAGTCGGTATGCTGGCGTGTCATTAAACAGGAAATTAGCCAAACATTATTTCGGTTCAACCGAAGGGTTTTGCTGCTCGGCGAACCGTGACGGACGAGGTCCCTTGTCGGTAATGGGAAGTACTGATAATATTATGGTTCACACTTCAGTCCACGTTTATAGGGGTCATCTCAAAAACGAACAAGGTCTTCTATCCCGGAAAAATATAAATACGAAATGATGGCCCTGAAAATTGGCTGGGAAATGGTCTGTGTTTAGTCCCGTCACCTTCGCTCAAGGGTGTCAAGGGTGTAAGTCAAAATGCGGAGGAGGGAGGGGGAGGTTCCGGTGCTACTGTGATTCAAAAGTTTTGACGACGATATTTCCTGTCAGTTAAAACCACGTGTTCACGGGGGTGGGCTGGGGGGAGGGGGCGGGGGGGGGGGGGGGCGGGGGGGGGGGGGGGTAACCTCGCTACATGAAGCACGAGGAGCACGGTCGCGTACGAGGATGGTCCGTCCAAATAGTGCGAGACAGGCGTGAATGTTCCAGGCCACGTGTACAGGCGCACTCAAGGGAGCCATGACAGTCGAATGTTGGAGCTTCAGATTCTCAATGCTCGGGTCGTGAGTTCGAATCGCGACTGGGGCCAAATATTTGTACTGGCCTTTTTCTCGTTGCCCTCGTCTTTTATATCATCCTTGTATGATGGAAAAGGACGTTAAACTCCCAAACACCCACCAGCCTGGCAGTACTCGGCGTCCAAACTTTTGAATCGAAGTAGCTCTGGTGAAAACTGCCCGCCATCTTCATTACCCCCCCGTGCGTCACCTTGGCTTGTGTTTGTGTAGGTGTGTGGTTTTGAGTGAAGAGACGGATGAGAAGGACAGAAGGACGTCGGTCGCTGTCAATGCCCTTCCTTTAATTGGCGTAACGCCAGCTAGAACCGTCACGATACAGACCTGTAGCTATTTGTGAACTACAAGGACGAGAGTTAGAATAGTAAATTTGGCTTTTCAAACAGATTAATTTCGTGGAGGTCCAAAGAAACGCTTTTGAGCACTAACATGTGCTCAAAACTGCCGAACACCCGAACTGCCGGACACCAAGACGTCATGGATCCTGAACCTTCAGATGGGATGGATCACACATCATGAACACCGTTCAACAGGTTTGTCTGTTCTGGAGCCAGGAGGAGGAAGGAGAAAACCCCGTAGGCAATGAAGGGGGGGAGTGTGTGATGTCGGGCTATGACCGACCGGGCGTACGTGGCTGGACGCCGCCCTTCAGCAATAAGGAGACGTGTTAGTAAGCATTATGGCGACCGTTTTAGGGTTATGAGGATAATAAAACAGCTCTCTCTCTCTCTCTCTCTCTCTCTCTCTCACACACACACACACACACACACACACACACACACACCGGGCCCGCCCGTGCGCACACGCACGCACACACATTGTCTGTCTGTCTGTCTGTCTGTCTGTCTGTCTGCCTGTTCCTCTCTCTCTCTCTCTCTCTCTCTCTCTCTCTCTCTCTCACACACACACACACACACACACACACACACACACACACACACACACACGGCCCGCGCGCACATGCACGCACTCACGCACGCACATACATTGTCTGTCTGTCTGTCTGTCTGCATGTTCTTCTCTCGCTCGCTCTCTCTCTCTCTCTCTCTCTCTCTCTCTCTCTCTCAGTCTCTCTCTCTCCTCACACACACACACACACACACACACAGAGCATCAGAGAGAGAAATAGAGAGAAGAGGGCGGGGGACTGAGGAGAGAGAGAGAGAGAGGTCATTGGCAGCTCAGGCCGGGATGGTGAAATTCGTCTCTGTCGACAGATAGCCTGATAGAGGTACTTGAGGAAAGTTCTTGACTTTCTGCCAGTCTGGAACGATCCCATTCCTGGTCAAGCGGGGGTCGACATAAATGACTGTTTGGGTGTTGACGGGATGTGGAGATAGAAACCCCATTAGAGCGAGAGGACTGTAGTCGATTGTGGCCACAAAAAGTGAACTTGAAATAACCAAAAGCAATCACTTCACCGCGCGTGCCGTGCCAAATATACCACTGTTGTCTTACGTACTGAACTATCAACCAGTGAAATGAACACACGCACGCACCGCATGTCCGCACGCGCACCGCGCACGCACGCACACACACACACACACACACACACACACACACACACACACACACAGTGTCACACACACACACACACACACACACACACACACACACACACACACACACACACACACACACCCCTGTGCGCGAGGGAAGCATAACCCACGCTCCCAGAAAAGGACGAGAAACTGAAACGCGTACTCGCACAATAATGAGCAACACAAAAAAACAAAACAAAAAATCCCGCTGTGTGATATCCTTGTTGTATCTCAGTCCCGGTTAATGACACCACTTCCTGGCGACGGTTACAGTATCCTTGCGAGTCTCCCAAAAACAACATTGCAGTAAGCAAAGCCTGGTCCGCCACATCAGTCTGGGTTCACAACTCGTTCAGAGCTGTCTTGGGGGCGTGTGGGTCGGTGTTTTTGGTGTTAAACCTCCTTTTCCACCACGTATGTGTGATATCAACGACGGAGCAACGAGAAATTGGCCAGCACAAATACTTGGCCCCAGCCGGGGGTATTCGAACTCACGACCAGAGTACTGAAAGTCCAACGCTCTACCTACCAGTCGGCTATCCCGGCTCCCGTTGTCTTGGTGGCGTCCACCATCCAACAGCATAGACTACATGCCCAGTTACAGCATCCGGCATGCTGGCAATGAGCCAACAGAGTCCGAAACGCAAGCCGAAAACCAAAGGCGGCTAACTAGGACAGCTTCTGGTAGTTGCGAGTCTCGTTCGCACGGTCTGCAGACTCACTGAGTGTATTTGCGTTCAAAGCCCTGCTTACTATTTAGTGTCTAAGACTACTGCAAGACGGAGTACAGACGCATTTTCAAGAGAGAGAGAGGGAAAAAAAACCCAACAAATTTCGCCTTTAACCCTCTACTGTTCTCGTGGCCAAAGTAGTCACGGCAACTCATGGGTCGTCTGACACTGGAAGGGTAAAAGGGGTCGGCCGCTGGTCACTGCACAGCATCTGTGATGGTGTTGTACAAGCAACATACATGCATCTGCCAAAAGCAGATACGTGGGGGAGGCGGGGAGGAGGAGAACCCTGCGTGCTATTTTGGTGTATCTAACAGGTTTAGCTCGTGGTGATCGCATCAGAGGCCTGAGGTGTGAAACATATACAGTTATATAGCAAAAGGCCTAAGTACTTATGAGGTCCATGGTGCTTAAACCCTTATACTAAAAGACGATTGATAAATCTCTACCGTCTTGTGGCAAAGGGTTTAAGCGTCATGGATTTGATAAGCACCTAGCCCGTTTTACCATCTGACGGTAGTAACTGATTTTTTTTTTTTTTTTTTTGTGCGTTCCTGTTCTAGACCCCCTGAGCCACCGAGTCCTCAACAGAAGCTGTGACCAGTGTTTTTACAACGTGCCAGCGTCAACCGAAAAAAAAAATCATCCAACCGTAACCTTCTGCATAACGGTCACGCTTCACCCCGTGACCTATCTGCTTCGCACTGAGCTTGTAATGAAACTGTCACGGCTTGCTGACCTGTCCATGTCCTCGGGATGAGCTCGTACCTGGAGGTTCCGCCTCATTTACGATTGGCTGAGGTGAACACACGCGAGGTTAAGTACCGCCAGCACGAAGCAGGTATAATGATGGTAGCTGGGAGGTCATTGTTTTGACTCTGGGGAACTTTATGTTGTTGTGTTGGGGTTTATGGTCGCTGTGGCAAGGCCCAAGGCACATGTAGATGTATTCATACGTTTCTTGAAGGACATGAAAGTTGGTGTGGTATAATTTGGCTTCTCTTCGGCGCACATGTCCATCTCTTCTACTTTCTCTTCCGTCAAGCCTTTGATAGTTAAACCTCTGTTGAGTCTGTCTCTGTGTGTGTACCACGAGTCGTTGCACTGCCAAATTGTATGCAAGAGGGGGTGGGGTGGGTGGGTGTTTGGGGGTTTAAACGTCCTTTTCCACCACATAGGGTGATATCAAAGACGGGGCAACGATGAAAAAGCCAGCACAAATATTTGGCCCCAGCCGGGATCGAACTCACGACCCGAGCATTAGAAGTCCAACGCTCGACCACCCCGGCTCCCCGTATGCAAGAGGGGATGTAAATAGTGTGTGTGTGTGTGTGTGTGTGTGTGTGTGTGTGTGTGTGTGTGTGTGTGTGTGTGTGTGTGTGTGTGTGTGTGTGTCAGTGTTAAGCGCAGCGGCGAGTCCTTGGTATGTGGAGAGCCGCGCTCTATAAAAACTACGTATCATTATTATCATTATTATTATCATCAAATGCTCATGGCGCTGCAGGACTGGAGGACGAAGCAGTGAAAGCCTGCTGCCGCTTTATGTGCAAACCTTCACCCTGTTCTCACTCTGCTGCTTGCGACAATATTTCTGTTTTCCACGTCACCGGCCACAGCCTGCTCTTCTTCGAAAAATGGACGTGGGATTTTTAGCGTGCACACTTGATATTTCTGCGTGCGTGTGTACACAAGGGACAGGCACCATAAACAAGTCTGCACGTGATTTTGACTCGATTTGGAAAGGAAAAATCCATCGAAACTCCTGCCCATCAGGGATTCAAACCGGGCTGCTCAGGATCCGAAGTCGGATCCCTTAACCCTCAGACAAAATCCCCTTGTCAAAAGTTGAGGGTTCAGTCACTTTCCAGGGCAAAGAATGACTCTCTCTCTCTCTCTCTCTCTCTCTCTCTCTCTCTCTCTCTCTCTCTCTCTCTCTCTCTCTCTCTCTCTCTTTCTCTCAGAACTAGCAGCGAAATAGTTTTTGTTGCTTGCGCAGCGTTAAGCCCTAAACAACTAACTAACTAACTCTCTCTAAAAAAGTGTCATCTTGTTTGTTTCTTTCTCCAAACCCCCTCCTCCCCCCCCCCCCTCTCTCTCTCTCTCTCTCTCTCTCTAAAAAGAAAAAAGCGTCATCTTGTTTTTTTCTCCTCCCCCCCACCCCCACCCCCCACCTCTCTCTCTCTCTCTCTCTCTCTCTCTCTCTCTCTTGGTGATTGTCCTTGTTTGTTTGTTTGTTTGTTTGTTGTTTGTTTGTTTGTTTGTTTAGATTGCTTGAATTTTGTTCTTTCTTTCTTTCTCTCTTTTGTAATTTAGAGTAGCAACGGCAAGTTTGGAAATGGTAACTGTGCCAATAGCTTTACCGTTGAAAAATAAAGGATCATTATCATTATCATTGTCATTGTCATTGTCATTATCACTCTCTCTCTCTCTCCTCTCTCTCTCTCTCTCTCTCTTATAGCAGTGTCATCTTGTTTGTTTCTTTCCCCAACCCCTCCCCCCCAACCCCCTGCTGTCCTCCCACTCTGCTGCCCCTTCTTCCATCCCCCCCCCCCCCACCCCTCTACGCGCCGGCGTCAGCATGTGGGGACACGCTATTTTACAACAGACGGGACGGCAGGTGATGTAAAGCGTTACCTTCATCACATTAATGGTAATTTCAGGGCTGCCTCTTTCGCTCGTGATGTCAGCATCACAAGGCCAAACGTGGCTGCTCCGTGTTATTTTCGGTCCGTATGTGAGGACCGTTCCGGCCTCTGTCGTGCTGGTCAGCGCGGCGTGTTTTGTGGCTGTTATACTGATGCGGATATTAAACCGTTGGAGGTTTTGTATAAATATGCGTGGAAATGCCCGTCTTCAGTGTGCACGCTGCATGACATCAGACTTTGTTTTGGTTTGCGTTCGTCTGACATAAGTATACCTGGTGCGTGTCATCTTTGATTTTACGCCGGCTTAACGGAACGCGATGTCACGCTTGTGATGTTGTTTTGATGTTGGAGGAAGGTTACACAATGGACTGAGAATTACGAACAGAATAATGAGAGTGATAGCGACCACTTTGGTGCCGCCTATCCTTTCATAAGCTCTATTAAGCGCCTTTCACAATCCTGTGTGTGTGTGTGTGTTTTGCGTGTGCGTGCGTGCGTGAGTGCGCGTGTGCGTGTGTGTGTTTGTGTGGTGCGTGCGTGCCTGTGCGTACTTGCGTGCGTATCTGTGCGTTCGTGCGTGCGTGCGCCGTGTGCGTGCGTGCGCGTGCGTGCGTGCGTGCGTGTGTTTGTGCGTCTGTCTGTCTGTCTGTCTGTCTGTCTGTCTGTCTGCGTTTCACCCATGTTTACCTTATTTTACCCTTTTCCTCTTCAGTTTTTGCCGCGTGTAGCTGCACTACTTAAAACTACGTAAGCATTATTTTCGAAACACGGTGAAGTTGAAATCCATTCCAATATTGCAGTTCGGCAACAGCAATAAATATCATCAGATATCCTCAGTTCACGGCGTACGTTGTCAGCCTTCTGCGCTGCACTTTTCTGCAGAAAGAAATGGATCTCTCGTCACAGTTTGCGATGAGAGATCACGGTAGCCGAAGGACAGCTACCTCACGGAGGGTAACCTCGCCACGTGAGGCACGAGGAGCGCGGTCATGTACAAGGATGGCCCGTCCAAATAGTGCGAGACGGGTGCATATGTTCAAGGCCGTGCGAGGGCTGTGTAGAAGGCGCACTGCCTCGCACTCAATGGACTGGTGCCTGAATGCTTTCTCATCGGAAGTCATGGACTCCTCGTAATCCTTCATGTCACGTCGGGGTAGCCGGGGTGGTCGAATGGTAGAGTGTTGGACTTCTCATGCTCGGGTCGTGAGTTCATATTCCGGCTGGGGCCAAATATTTGTGCTGGCTTTTTCATCGTTGCCCCATCTTTGATATCACCCGTATGTGGTGGAAAAGGACGTTAAACTCCCAAACACCCACCCACCCCTCATGTCACGTGGTTATCCCCTCGCGTACCTGCTCTTGTGTGTGTGTGTGTGTGTGTGTGTGTGTGTGTGTGTGTGTGTGTGTGTGTGTGTGTGTGTGTGCCGGTTGTGTGTTGCTGTGGGAGGGGGGGGGGGGGGAGCCGGGGTGGCCGAATGGTAGAGCGTTGGACTTCTAATGTTCGGGTCGTGAGTTCGTATCCCGGCTGGAGCCAAATATTTGTGCTGGCTTTTTCATCGTTGCCCCATCTTTGATATCACCCGTATGTGGTGGAAAAGGACGTTAAACCCCCAAAAACCCACCCACCCTCTGTGTGTGTGTGTGTGTGTGTGTGTGTGTGTGTGTGTGTGTGTGTGTGTGTGTGTGTGTAAAATGTCAACATTCAACTTGTGACAACGCAAAAGAACACGTGTTACTCGAATATATTAAATCCGCGCTCTGTTAGATGTATCAAGTCAAACCATCAGACGTCGGTAAGGTACTCTGGCATGGCACGATATTACGCCCAAAGAATGCAGTTCTCCCAAGAATGTGCTTGTTGGTTTAAACAAGTTTATTGCAATACAGTTTGTTCAGAGTAAATAAACAATTTCTGAGCATGAACAAGCTAGGCTTATAATAATGCTCAGGGGTCAACAAACAAGTGCATGTTAACGGTATTGCAATGGCGGTAATTATAGTAAATTAGAGCTGAGAGAGAGAGAGAGAGAGAGAGAGAGAGAGAGAGAGAGAGAGAGAGGTGTCTATGTGTACTTTAAAAAAAAAAAAATCTCCGCTGGGCTGCGCTAGGCTCTGTCAAGGAAGTAACGTATAACTAAAACCTAAAAACCTAAAAACGTGCTGCACGA
>JACVVK020000333.1:112500-145000 GCA_018292915.2 Batillaria attramentaria | reverse complement strand
TATGCGTGAGAATGTGTGTGTGTAGCGCACTGAGTGCTCTTTGAGCAGACTACTAGCGCTATATAAGAGCTATTATTATTATTATTATTACATCAACCGGTAAAAGTTAAAAGCTGATTCCAGTCGTCACTCTCGGACGGTCACTATATTACGCTCTTACCATCGACCGCTCGACCTTGTCAGACACGGCGTGAGTTGCGGGTTGCGGGTGATATTGTCAATTGTTACACACGCCACTCCAACATCAAAAGCGCTGTTCCTGCTGATAAGCAGTGCTTCAAAAGGGGCCTGTTAAGGGGGCTTGATAGTGATAATCGACTTTAGCCTGATCGCGTGTACGCTCTGTATCCATTGTGCAACTACCGCACAGCAAAGCCGGCAAGACGCTGATGAAGCAGAAGACGTTCTTACCTCAAGGAAGGTGGTGGCGTTATGGGGGGGGGGGGGGGGAGGGGGAAGTGGGAGGTCACTGCTCAGTGCAACTTCTAGCTCCGCATGTAGAAGTCGAGGTTAGGGATTTTAGCCCCGGGTTAGAGTCTAACCTCGAACTAAACTAGCTCTAGGGTTAAATTTTCTGTCAGTTAAGTTTTTTGTTTTAAATGAGGAAGCGGGTCCATTCCAGCAAGATGCCTAAGCCGTTATAGAAGGATTTATTTCTTCCTTTCTTTGCCTCCTCTTTCACATAATTTTGTTGGGTTGTTTTTTTTTTTTTCTTTTGTCCTAGTCTGGATTAGGCCCGTAGCCGTGGGTTAAATTAACCTCGACTTTTACATATAAACACAACCACAACAACAACCTTTCACCCTCCTTCACCTCCCCCCCCCCCCCCCCCCCCCCCCTACACACACACACACACACACACACACACACACACACACACACACCTCCACCACCACCACCACCACCAAGGCCATCTTTACCTTTACCCCTCTCCCCACCTTCCGAACTCGAACCGCCCTTATTGTGAATGATATTTCCAGGCCAGGTATGCCAGGAGAACACTGATTCTGCTTCTCAAGCACTTCCATCTGACGCTTCTCTGCCACGGCGCGCTGTCCTTCACTACCAGCACGTGCACTTCGATAAACGAAGGGTCAAGGCCAGACAGAGACGGAGAGGGGGCAAGAGGGCGCCACTTGAAACTACTTGACGAGCAGACATTGACAGAAGCAGACGATCCTCGCCTCACGAACTGAAGAGCGCAACGTGTGAGTGAAGCAGGTGGAGACCACTCCAGATCCTCCTTGATCAGACACGAGGGGGCGCTCATGTTGCACGCTGCACATCAGGGGTCCGGATCGGAGACAAGCCCGGTGCAGATTACGTCAGTCTTACGTCACGAAGGGGGGCTGTTTAACGCGACAAACGTCGTCACTATCGGAGTTTTACAGTTTTACCGAGGTTCTCCTAAAACAGACAGATCATAAAATGTCAGAGTTTTTCGTCATCTGCTTTTAAGACCCACCGCCTGATTTTCCAGGCTTCACTGACACAAGATTACTTTTGTTTTGGGAACAGTTGCGTTCGTGAGTACATAGTCTATCTTCAAGGTTAGCAAAGCTCTAAATGCAATATATTTACGCTTGCTGGCCGTGCGAACGAGGAGAACTTCAACAGTCCGAAGCTTTCCCATGCAGTCAGCCGTGTAACAAGACTGTGGCAGGCGCTGTGCGTTTCGGCTCCTGTTGGCTCAAATCCAGCTTGTGTGAGTCTGCGGCTGTGCATGGGTTCAAGTGGCACGGTGTACCAGCGTCTCACAGGCAGGTGTAGTAAGCTTATGTCACATGTACTGTCGGGCTCATTTGACTCCCGGGCACTTCAAGCTTCAAGCTGCATTGATTCGGGGCGATCCCAGCCTCAAGCTGCTGAGACACGGGGCACTTCTAGCCTCAAGCTGCGTTGATTCGGGGCGATCCCAGCCTCAAGTTGCTGAGACACGGGGCACTTCTAGCCTCCAGCTGCGTTGATTCGGGGCGATCCCAGCCTCAAGCTGCTGAGACACGGGGCACTTCTAGCCTCAAGCTGCGTTGATTCGGGGCGATCCCAGCCACAAGCTGCTGAGACACGGGGCACTTCTAGCCTCAAGCTGCGTTGATTCGGGGCGATCCCCGCCTCAAGCAGCTGAGACACGGGGCACTTCTAGCCTCCAGCTGCGTTGATTCGGGGCGATCCCAGCCTCAAGCTGCTGAGACACGGGGCACTTCTAGCCTCAAGCTGCTGAGACACGGGGCACTTCTAGCCTCAAGCTGCTGAGACACGGGGCACTTCTAGCCTCCAGCTGCGTTGATCCGGGGCACTTCTAGCCTCAAACTGCATTGATTCGTGGCACTTCCAGCCTCAAGCTGCTTACACCAGGGGCACTTTTAGCCTCAAGCTGCATTGACCCGGGGCACTTCTGGCCTCAAGCCGCATAGATCCGGGGCACTCCCAGCCTCAAGCTGCTTAGACCAGGGGCACTTTTAGCCTCAAGCTGCATTGACCCGGGGCACTTCTGGCCTCAAGCCGCATAGATCCGGGGCACTCCCAGCCTCAAGCTGCTTAGACCAGGGGTACTTTTAGCCTCAAGCTGCATTGATCCGGGGCACGCTGGGAAGTACAACCCGCGTGTTACACCGGCACTGAGCTAGACGCGACGCGAAATTCGAGGAGTCAGCTAAGAGTTGTGGTCAAGTGGAGGAGCTTCGGGTCACCTGCTCGCACAGCCTGCAGACGGCAGTGTATTGCATTCTCTGAGCTCTATTAATCATAAAGAGAGATCATTTCGAGCGCACAGGCCCACACACCCAAACACAACCGTCATTAGCTCGCTTCTCTGAAACCTACTTATCAGTCTTGGAATATGCACTTTCAATGTACGTGGGTTTCATGGCGACTATAACGTATAAATAGTATGAAGGTTTTATAAATAATGTGGGTTTTTGTTGTTGTTGTTTTTTGTTTGTTTGGTTTTTTTGGGGTTTTTTTTTTTTTTTTTTTTGCGAGCCCCACCCCAGCCACTTTGCAGAAAAGTACTAATAGTCAACAGAAAAGAATCTCTCTCTCTCTCTCCTCTCTCTCTCTCTCTCTCTCTCTCTCTCTTATTTCTGTCAAACTGACGTATCTTGGGGGTGACACTTGCAGTAAATGTAAGGAAGAAACCACGATTCTGTCTCTCTAAACATCTTCCTTACACTGAGGTCTTTCTCCTCGGCAGATTATCTCCCCGTGGTTGCGCAAAAAAAATGCGCATTCAGTCACATGCTATGACTGATAGGAAGCGGGAGAAAAGTAGACAGTGCATTTCTGAAAGTTTGCTCGTCACACAGAGAGTGCTTGTGTTTTTAGGTTTGGTTTTTTTTTTTTTTTTTTCCCTTCAAGAGATTATCGTGTTTGTGTTGAGGCGAAAATGTGCAGTTACTGTCCATGCCAAATCCCAGATCAGTTTATTCTCTGTCTCTGTTTCTCTCTGTCCTGTCTGTGCACCTCTCCCCACCCCCACCCCTCCCCCCTCTCTCTCTCTCTAGCTGTGCGTATGTGTGTACTGATGATTAGTGTTGCATATCTTTCCATTGTCCATTATTCTGCTCTTTTTTCCACTATTAACATTAAAGTCATTCAAGTTGGGTTTTTTTGTGATTCTGTTGTTGTGTAGCTTGTGTCTAATTCTGTCGTGTGCGTGCGTGCGTGCGTGCGTGCGTGTGTGTGTGTGTGTGTGTGTGTGTGTGTGTGTGTGTGTGTGTGTGTGTGTGTGTGTGTGTGTGTATGACCTTCTAGATTAAGTGTTTTAATTTTTATATGGCATTACGAAGCAACGGCAAGGATGAAACTGCTTCTGCTGTCCAAACTTTAATAACGACCCTCTCTCTGTCTCTCTCTCTCTCTTGGCTTTTTCATCGTTGCCCCGTCTTTGATATCACCCTATGTGGTGGAAAAGGACGTTAAACCCCCAGACACCCACCCTCTCTCTCTCTCTCTCTCTCTCTCTCTGAGAGAGAGAGAGAGAGAGAGAGAGAGAACTGTCTGAAATCAGAGAGAGAACTGTCTGATTTATCCTCTGTTCACTGTCTGTACAATATAGTGCAGCACTGCGCGCGTTGATAAGAGCATCACCCAAACTGCACGTACGTCAGGTTTTCACGACAGCGGGGCCTTGACCTCTAGTTTCCTGTTTGGCAACACGGCACTGCACGTGCAGCATAAAAGTTCGCCTGCTTTAAATTTACACCCCTTGCTTCCTAAACATGTTGTGTGCAGCATCTCGTGCATCTCAGTCTCCACGGGGGTGTAATGAAAATGGACGGCGGTGTTTCTGGTGCTACTCCGATTCAAATGTAGCTCTGCCAGGACAGAGTGGTGGTTGTTTCCATTTTCAAATTTGAGTAGCACCGCGGAGTGTTTCCAATGGACTAAAGGTCTGTCGGCGTGAAAATGCGTAAAAGGGGTCGTAACGACTTTGACTAACGCGTGACTACAAAGCGAAACACTAAGCATGTTCATATCCAAAGGGAGAGAGAGAGAGAGTGCGGGAGAGAGAAAGAGAGAATAGGAACAAAGTCGTCGCTAGAGCCGAAAACAAGCGCTCAGTCAGGTCAGTTTCAAGGTAGGGGAAGTAAGTAAAGCTGAGAGCGCTACCTAGATCATGATCTACTAGATCTAGGAGAAGTGTGCTTTGTATGCCATTGGACAAGTGTGCCTTGCCCTACATTGTCCAATGGCATACGAAGCACACATCTAGATTTAGGGTGGGTGGGTGTTTTGGGGGTTTAACGTCCTTTTCCACCACATACGGGTGATATCAAAGACGGGGCAACGATGAAAAAGTCAGCACAAATATTTGGCCCCAGCCGGAATACGAACTCACGACCCGAGCATTAGAAGTCCAACGCTCTACCTGGCTCCCCTCCTAGATCTAGGTGGCGCTCTCAGCTTTGCTTACTTCCCCTATATGTATACATATATTACGGCTTTACGTCAGAGCAATCCCTGATCGGGGAGCCGGGATGGCCGAATGGTACAGCGTTGGACTCTCAATGCTCGGGTCGTGAGTTCGAATCCCGGCTGGGGCCAAATATTTGTGCCGGCCTTTTTCTCGTTGCCCCGTCTTTGATATCACCCATGCGTGGTGGGACGTTAAACTCCTAAACACCCACCCACCCACTTACCCACCCAATCCCTGGTCGTCCAAATTTTCTTAGCACTGGAAACACTTGCCTCCATTTTGACTTCACCCCGTGCTCTCCACCTTCCAGCCTTTTATCTGGTTATCCGGGGGCTAAATGATTGATTGTTAAACTTTTGCGTTATTCCACTTGGCAAGCACCCATCGTCTGTAAGATTACGGAGGTCAGGCAACTGTCTCGTATGAGAATCAGTAACTACATTATAGGGTTCATGTTTTATATGCAACTTGTTGCCGGGAACTGCTGTATCAGTGGGCCACAAGCGGAAGACACAGGCGCGTGTCATGGCGCGTGCCTTATTTCTAAATCCCAAAGGGCGCGTATGTAAAACTCGAGGTTAATTTAACCCACGGCTACGGGTCTAACCCAGACTAGGACAAAAGAAAACCCAAAACAAAATTAAATATAAAAAAGTAGGCGAAGAAAGAAAGAAACAAAATCCTTCTATAACGGCATAGGCACCTCGCCGGCTTGAATAGACCCGCTTCCTGATTTAAAACAAAAAACAACAGAAAATTTAACCCTAGAGCTAGTTTAGTTCGAGGTTAGACTCTAACCCGGGGCTAAGCTCCCTAACCCCGACTTTCACATGCGGGCCCTGGTCAGTTACTGGCGAAAAGTGAGCCTGACCGGCATACAACGAAGTATTGCTCAGGTTGTCAGCGCTTGCCGAATGCCTGAATTTTGCGCTCTTGAAACCTGTCTGATGGCGGACGAAAAGAACTCGTCTGCTTTTCGCGAGACGGGACCCGACTGAGATAATTCGCAGGGCGAGTTTGTGTGGATAGTTTCTTATCGCTTCTTTTGGGCTGTTGGGCCAACCGAACGTGCCTTGCAGCATTGTCTATGATTGGAATGCTTATCGCTCTTGCCTTGTGAAGTATCTGTATCGGGCCCTGTCTCGCGTAAATCAGTCGGGTCCTTTTCGTCGGCCTGGTATCGGTAACCTCTTCATGTATTGCCCACTACTTATTGTGCTGCGCCGGTCACTTGTTTATATCAACCGTGGAACTGTTTGATGTGTCGAGATATGACATCTTAGGCCTGTGCTTGGGTCAGGGCGGTTCAGGGCAGGCCTACTAAGTGTGTAGGCAGTTGTGCTTGTTCTATTTTAAGCCTGATTGCCGGGGACTGCACGCCAAGGAAAGGAGTTCAGGCCGGTCTCAGGCCGGTCTCTAAGCGCCTGAAGTCCTCAGACACTTCTCTGCTTGATCATCACCGTTACATGTCGGAACCACAGACCTAAAAAAAGATAGACCCCCTGCGGTGCTGGAAGTGTGACGCCGCCGCGCGCCATGTTGCGAGTACCTGGAAGTGCCAGACGCTATCAGCTGTTTACATAGCGCGCATAGCATTGGTCCGCTTTATCTTACGTCACATTTCTGATGACGTCTTTCTAAAGAACTTTGTATTTCGAACGAGGCGTCCTGTACACAGAGCATCTGAGTTCTGGTGTTCACAAGATGGCCACGATAGCGACACTCGCAAGCAGCGGTGGCAGCGTGCGGCGGTGGATCTATCTTTTTTTAGGTCTGTGGTCGGAACAAAGTCTCGATATAGTCTCCAGACACTTTTTTTCCATCTGCTACGGGCTTCATTAGACTATTCCCAGATCTCCAGACTCCTCATTTCATTCGTATATCAGAGCGAAAACCCCCCAGTCGGGGTGTCAAATGGAACATCACTTAATATAGAGTTAGAGCCTCGTGATAGTGGCATTCATTTAACTTACTGTCATCACCCCGGACCCATTGCCAGGCTGGTTTTGTCACGTTCAAGTCTCAATACGCTCGTCAGGTATGGAAAACTTCTCATCGGATGCGCTTCATCAATGCATCAGAATCAGTCACGTGGGACACAATATAGCAACTGAAACCATTGTCAGGGGCGCCGGAAGATGTTGGGGGGAGGGGGGGCAGAATCTCAGATGGGGGAAACGCCAGAGCCAGTGAAAGGAAGGACGTTGCCCGGAGAAAGAAAGTGAAAAGCGGGGGGGGGGGGGGGGGGGGTTCAGATACTGCGCAGACAAAAACCGTTACGAACCAGGGAGCCACTGGGAGTGATTATCAGACGACTTTCTGCCAAGTCGTTTTGATATTTCATGCAACGCCTAAACTGAGTTCTCTGTTGGGTAGAATGAGGGAGAGAGCAGGAAGAGGGGTAGAGGGAGGGGGGTGTAGGGGAAGGGGGGGGGCAAGACCATGGCTTTGCCCCCCCCCCCTCTTGCCACAGTCACCTGATTTTCCAGGGGGGGCAAAAAGATACTCTTGCCCCCCCCCCCCTGCTTGGGTACGGGGGGGGGGCAGCTGCCCCCCTGCCCCCCCCCCCCCGGTTCCGGCGCCCCTGATTGTGGTGACTCTGGGTGACGTATATGTTGTTCTACATACGTAGAGACGTACCGCGCCCTGAGCAGACGACATCTGCTGCGGACCAGACAGCTGACTGGTGGCTATTTTTAGGGACTTGGTCGTATCGGTGGTTGGTGGTCTAGTGGTTAAGAGACCTGTCACCAATGCGAGAGGTCAGGAGTTCGAGTCCCACTCGGGGCAAAGAATTTTTCCTTCTCGTATGTGGCACCGTTCATTCGGCCCGATCGTCGGGGGTTCTCTCCGGGTACTCCGGCTTCCTCCCCCTCTGCTTTGAAAATGTTCAGCCCACCAAATTTGAAAAATAAATGCAATTCTAAATTCCGAAGTTTAAATAGCTGAGCTGACCCTTCGCACCACGTGATTGTAATGTGTTTATGTCCAGTGTGTGAGAGAATGTGTGTGATTCACGTGAGCGTGCGTGTTGGGTTCAGTTCGCGGCGCTTTGAGCCGATTCATGAAATTGGGTAAAGCGCCTATACAATACTCATTATTATTATTATTATTATTATCGAAGTGTAGTACAGGTGTGGAAGAGTGAGGCCGAAGAAAGTCATATTTCTCTACTACTGGAAGCCGCAAAGTCATGAAAATGGTCGTAATGGCTAAAAGGAACATCTATTCATTTAGCAAACAGCCTCCTAAGAGCTTTGCAAGCGGCAGTTTTTCCCCCTCAGAACTTATAACGAACATAGAGACTCTAATCATCACGAGATTCGCCATTTGGATCGGATTCTTTATCGTCCACACTTGATGGTACGTGCAAGCGTGTCAGTGTACGCGGGCTGAAACAGGCACCGAAAGCGAGTCAGCACATGATTTTGACTCGATTTAGCGAGGAGAAATCTCACACCAAATTCCTGCCCGGACCCGGGGCCAGAAACACCCGGCCTATACCCAGACGGTCACCCATCCAAGTACTAACCGGGCCCAGCGTTGCTTAACTTCGGTGTTCAAGTGACAACCGGTGTGTCCAACGTGACACGGGCCGCTCGTGCTAAAGAGCTTTGGTTCCCTATAGCTACACATATAATTTACGCATACAGATCCAGCGGATCAGTGCTGGAAGCAGAGTAGACGAGATGGAGTGCAGTTGATTCGGTGCAGACACTTGCACTCTGTCGCACTTCATTCACGGGGGGGGGGGGGGGGGGGGGGGGGGGGCAATACGTTACTATCTCTGCCAGTAACTGTATCCTCCGATTTCCCCTCTTGAAACGGAGGTATCTGTCACCCATTTTAAACACGTGGCTGTGGCGTCGAAAACTTCGGTGCCACCTGAAGGCCTTCCCGCCACGGATGTTTCGCATTAATTAGCGCGTCGTTCCTTTTCAGAGTTTTGAGGTGAGGTGGAGCTTCAGAGTGCAGGTTCGGGTTTGTCCCAGCTCGTCCAGAGACAAATGGGTGTGCGTTTCACGTACTTGGCGAATCGGTGCCTCGCCAGTTAAAGAAGCCTTCTTCAGGGCCCGTATGTAGAACTCGAGGTTAATTTAACCCACGGCTACGGGCCTAACCCAGACTAGGACAAAAGAAACTCCAAAAACAATATTAAATTTTTTAAAAAAGGAAGCGAAGAAAGAAAGACAAAAATCCTTCGATAACGGCATAGGCCCCTTGCTGGAATGGACCCGCTTCCTGGTTTAAAACAAGCAAACAAACAAACAAAAAACCCAGGAAATTTAACCCTAGAGCTAGTTTAGTTCGAGGTTAGACTCTAACCCGGGGCTAAACTCCCTAAATTAACCCCGACTTTTACATGCGGGCCCTGGATGATAAGGCTACAGGACACTAACAGCATCCGGGGCATGCAGTAACAACTACGCTAAATATAGTACAACATTTTTGCCCCTTTATAAATTTCGTGTGCAGAATAAAAAAAAAGGGGGGGCAATCTGGGGCTTTTTGTTGGCTTTGTAAATAAGTTTCATGCCAGGTAATAGTAACATTATGGAAAAATGAGCCTGGCTTGTGGACTATTTGTATTCATGCGCGGCTGGCACAAGAGGCAGCAGACGACAGAAGAATGAGGGGGTATGTAGTCGCTGCTAACATTGCCAAAAAAAAACCCGGAATATTGGAATTTCTTGAAATTTACTCTACACATGAGCCTTTGGCTGTTGAATTTTTGTGATTTTTTTGCGTGTGAATTTTTAAGCATTATTTTCTAGGGTGTCATATGCAAAGTTATGTTTAAGAGGAATATATGGCGTCTTTGAAATTTGCATCTGTGTCCTGTAGCTTAAACTCCCACAACGTCAAACTGATGTGTACCAGCCAGCGCGCAACATGCGGTCTGTTAGTTCTCTTCGTCTGCGGCTCCCTTCGACTGACGACACCAGAAAGAAGAGGTATGGGTGCACGGCCCTTCAAAAATGCAGCTCCCAAAGTGTGGAACTCTCTTCCTGAGTCAGTGAAGGAGGCAGTCAGCATTACCGCATTCCGGAAGCGCCTGAAGACTCATCTCTTCTGTGCATCACCCCAGTTGTCATCTGCACCCTTTTTTGTATCATACTATCTTTCTTTTGAAAGCCTCCCCCTAAGCACCATGAGCACTCAGTTAGGGTGGAGCCTTGTGCTATACCTAGTCTCCATCATCATCATCATCATCATCATCAAAACAAAAAGGAGGGGGGGGGGGGTGGCGTGGTTTGCACACATGCTCTCCTCCCAAAGTTTACAGCTGTGTAAACGTGTACGTTGCTTTCGACACAATGTGACCTACGGCCTGCCCGAACTTTTGAGTTCACCGGAGACTACAAACCGCTGTTGCGCATCGTGCCCTAGATATCCAAGCGGGCCCCCGCCTCTTGTGTTGGACCCGAGCAAGCGGCAGCCGGTCAATTTTGCCTCACATCTCAGCAACGACCGTCCATAAAAAGGCTCTAATTTAACGCACGTCTTCATGCTTGTGTCATCCGTAATGAGGCCGTCTGTGAGACCGAACCAGTTTACACGTGACTCTTTAAAGGTTTATAAACGGTGTTTATTGACGATGTGAACTCCCTCCCCGTCAGACTGACACCCATGTGCGACATATCTTGTTTATGTTTATGGTTTGTCTCGGCTAGCCAGTCAGTCTGCACCGAAATACACCAGGCGGGGTCATTCGTCTCCACGTTGTCTCCATGTCAAACGGCTGGGGTTCAATCCTAAATTAGATTTTATCGACGTGTTGTTGTTGTTGTTCTTCTTCTTCTCCTTCTTCAAGCTTTTTCATTTTCGTATTTTTAGGGGTTGCCAACTGACGTCACTTCCGTTTTCCGCACCGCCATTTTTTTGTGTGTGGAACGTGCTGCCTTTTGTCACCACCGCTGAGTATTTGTATTTGTATTATTTTGTTGATATTTGATTGCATGTGCAGTCGTCGTGTATCATGGGACAGTGTGCGTCGTGCACGGGGAGCTGGGGTGGCCGAATGGTACAGCGTTGGATTTTCAATGCTCGGGTCGTGTTCGAATCCCCGGGCTGGGGCAAAATATTTCTGCTGGCCTTTGTCAAGTTCTCGTTGCCCCGTCAGTCTTTGATACCACTCATACGCGGTGAAAAAAAGGACGCTAAACTCCCAAACACCCACCCACCCATCCTACGTCGTGCACCTACTGCTACTGACCCGGCGCCACCACGAATCCAACACTGCATGTACACTCGCACCAGTGTCGGCATGTTCTGAACATGTGGATGGCACGTCAAGGCTGTTCAGTTTGCTCAGTGGGGAAATTCAGTCAGTTTACGACAGCCCCTAACCTCTCTAGTCCTTCGTAACTGAGTTCCAGACGAGTCTAGCGCCTTGAACGTTTCGCACTGCCGGAGGTTCATCTACTTGCTGCCCTTTCTCGCACCTAACGCACGCTCACAAACTCGTAAAACACAAAAACAATCAGCAGTGAGGTGTGATGCATCTGCTTAGCAGCGTTCCTATTTCAGCAATTATCGGGCGGCAAGCATGCACATTTCCTCTCCTCTTAAACTAGTGTGGTTCCCCCCCCCCCCCCCCGCCACCCCCACCTCCCCTTCCCCAGTCTGGTTGGATAAGCAGATAAACATCCCTGATGGCGCGAGTTATAAAACTTTCATTGGATTGTCCCCCCCCCCCCCTGTCCGCGTCAAGGCCGGGTCCTCAGACAGATCAGTGTCCCTCTCCCTCCGAACCCAAACCCTCCCCATCCCTACCCTCTTACACACACACACACACACACACACACACACACACACACACACACACACACACACACACACACACACACACTACCACCCCGCACCATTCCCTAACCAATTAATTCACCATAAAGCCCCCTCCCTCCCCCCCTCCTCCCCTCTCTAACCCTCGTATCCTTTGGGATGAATGGGGAACGGCCGCATTGCTGACTTTGATTCCTAACAAATACGGCAGAGGAAGATTTAAGTTCCGTTTTAAAGCTTTTTTGTTTTTTGTTTTTTTTAAGGAAGGGGGGGGGGGGAGAGTCAGCAAGTACGGCGTTGTAAATAGATAGATCCCTTCGGGTGCTGACCTGTCGCGCATGCTCAGACATGTCGTAACAGTGGTTTTTCCTGGCAGTTTTTGGTTCGGGTAAAGATTGATGTTTTCGCGTCCCTGGGGTAACAGAAGGCAGTAATCAAGTCGTTACATTTCTTTCTTCTTCTTCTTCTTTTTCTTCTTCTTTCCCTTTTTTTTTTTCAAGATTGAGTTCTTTCGACAAAGGGAGATTGGTAACAGCACCGGCTTGAAATGTTTGTGGTGTAAGACAGTCTGGGGCGATCCGAGGAAGAACTGGAAGTCCGGAGTTGCAGTGTGTGTGTGTAAGGGTGTGTGCGTGTCTCTGTCTGTGTGTCTGTGTGTCACGTGGTTGTTTGGTTGCGTGGTTGCCGGTTCAGACAGACAGGCAGACAGACAGGCAGAGATAGAGACTGAGAGGACAGGCAGACAGGCAGAGAGAGAGAGAGAGAGAAGATGCCATATACACGCTGATTGTTTTCCACTACTGAATTAACAGACTACCTTGCAAACTGAAAGGGTGTACTGCATACGTACTAGATGTTGAAGCTAATCTGTTCAACATATTTGCAGAGACACAAAAGGTCTCAGTGACATGGCCGCAGCAACACCATGGCTACAAGCACACAAACTCAAACTAAACGTCATGGATTTCAGTGATGAACACTTCGGCTCTTTCACCATTCGACAGCGAAACTGTCACCGTCACGAAAACACCTCCATTTAAACAATGGTTACACCCAACGACAACTAGGAAGTGTGCCAGAACTTAAAAACTGGTCACCCAGCCAACGGCCTGACATCTGCGCAATCAGAAATAGAAATAGAACACTTAGCAGCAACGCGTCATTCAGTTCGGCAGTAAAACTTTTATGGACAATTAACAGACCAGACTGCTTCGCGCGTTTCCGACGTAGAAAACTTTGAGGGCGAAAGAAAAAAACAAATAAAACTGCTGACTAGGCAGTCTGTTCAAAGTTCAAAGTTTAACTCATTCTTCCCCCGAGTTACTGACATCTTTAGCTACTTGAAAGAGTAAAATTTATTCTATAAAATATAGACTCTTCAAGTAATACGGACTATCCTCGACCTCTTTATGTTCGATGTACAAAGAAGTGAAACATGTTTATCTGTTTAAACCAGACAGATTTTTTTTTAAAAATATATATATATACCGTTAAGCCGTAACATAACCCTCTGAACTTTTTTCACACACAATCCATGGTCCTTGAAACCAAAGGATGGGTGTTGTGATTGCTAATTTTCACTATTCTTTTTTGTTCTTTTCTGCCCAACATTTTTTTTTTTTTTTTTTTTTCACACACAGTCCATGGTCTTCTGTCACCTAAGGATGGGTGTTGTGATAATTTTGCTATTTTTTTCTGGTCCTTTTCTCGCCCACACTTTTTTTTTTTTTTCTTTTTTTCCCGCGCCGTGTATGTCAGTACGTCCGCAGAGTTACCTTTTGCTTGTTTGTTGAAGTTATGTCCCATTTGTTTATGTCCTGAAGAAGGCGTAAGCCGAAACGTCGACCTGTGCCGTCCTTTGTCAAAGTTAAGTGGTTTCTGTCCCTTTTGTGTCGCTTTTATTTGCTTATATTTATATCTGTTTTTATTGTCGGCCTTTTTATTTTAATCTGGCGAAGAAGGACCTTGATTAGCCGCGAAATAGTCTTTGTTGCTGGCTTGGCGTTAAGCCCAACTAACTAACTAACTAACTAACTGCCCGAGCTACGACTGTAGTCTAACAAGATTCCATTCCCCACTGTCAAGCCACAACTCTAGTCGTAACAGTCAGCAGTGTGCGAAATCTTCGTTCTGTTCCACCATTACTGACCGTTACCGGGTTTTCTTGGAGTGGTCTCCCTTATAAACGGTTTCTATTTTCCTTAGTTACCGTTGTGTACGTTTTTAATTCTGTTTTATGTCAAGAATGGCTAAAAGAAGGCGGTTTGGTGTCACCGCGGGGGGGGGGGGGGGGGGGGCTCCGAGCAGCTAGCGTCAGACATATGATGGTAGCCTCAGTGCAGAAAGGGTTAACAAGATAGCTAAAAGATATTTGTAGATCTAAACGTGCAACAGAGACGAAAATGAACGTTAAAATTAACAGCTAATCAAGTTAGATAACTTCATCATTGTCAGTGAGGGTCTTATATTATGCAGTTATGCACCCCCACAGACTACCACTAAAAATTGTTTCCGAGCGACTGTGTTTTAAGACTCTTCATCATGGAGAGACCAAAAAAAAAAACCCAAAAGTTGCCGCCGTAATTAGCATAAAAGACTCTTCAACACGAGGAAGACAGAAACAGTCGTCACGTCTCAGCCTAATTAGCATGGCCGGGACCACCTGCAGAAAAGGTTCTTAGATCCAAACCACTTTATCAGTGAAGTGATCTGTGTAGATTTCATCCACCTTGAAAATGAAAGGTTAGTGGGGCGTATAAAACGCGCACTTGAAACACCAGACCAGGAAACCATAGAACCGCTTGACATGACCTGGGGGTTGTCCTCGCACGCAATGTTTCACACTGAGATAGGTATCGGTAAGAATGCATGTCTGAACAATGTCAGTCGCCGGCCGAGACTGAGCACGAAATGCAGTCAACCCCGGTGGGAAATTCCGTACAGTGTAAAAGGAGGTAACGCTACCATTTTTCATGGTCGTTTTGAGCTGTTTTTGTGGGTGTGGATCATCTGACACTACTTAGACACCTGGACAGTGACAGCGTCTGTAAAAGCAGGGCTCACACCAGCCAACAAGCTTGCCGGCTAGGAACTTTCTCTTGACATTTCTTCTTGTTCTCATTATTATTATTATCATTATTATTATTATACAATAATGTGGGCACGTGGCACTGAGCCAAGAGATGCGTACTCGATGACGCGGCGACTGACCACGCTGAGCGCTCAAGTAGTGTAGCAACAGTCGTAGGATTTGAATATTCGACCGCTCGCGCAAAGCGTAAACGACATGGTATCGCATTAAGAGCTATACAAATCACCAAGATAGAGTATTCGAGCGTACAGGCGCACTCACGAGTGAAATTATTCCAAATAATAAGTAGGCCTAGCAGTGTGCAAGTGGTGGCCGCGTCATCGTGCATTTGTTGGCTCAGTGATTCAAGGTTCAAGTGCGTCAGTTTTTTTCTGACTAATTAATAATTTCTCAAGGTTCAAGGTTCAAGTTCGTCAATTTTTTTCTCGTTTATCATTTTAAAAAAAATGTTTTCCCCTTGCTGTGCTTTCAGTTCTTAGAATTTGTATGTGGATTTGTCGTATTTGAATTGATATCTTTCTCCTTGTTTACATAAGCATTTACGCTGCAATGTTCGTGAAATGTGCTGTAAACCGTGCAAGCGCTGGTCAGTCCGCGCGCGCACGAGCGTGCTTGTGTGTGTGTGTGTGTGTGTGTGTGTGTGTGTGTGTGTGTGTGTGTGTGTGTATGTGTGTGTGTGCGTGCGTGTGCGTGCTGATAATGGTGACGATGATGCATTGTGTATGTTTATTAGTGTAGCAAGGAAAGATAGTAAGAGAGACCTATGCGTCTATTATCTCCTTCTTGCAAAATAAAGGTTCAGTCAGTCAATCAGTGCCACCATTACAGATGCTGCCACTGTCCAGATGTCCAAGTTGTGCAATGATGCCCACGAAAACAGCTCAGAAGGGTGGGTGGGGTGGGTGTTTGGGGGTTTAACGTCCTTTTCCACCACATGCGGGTGATAGCAAAGACGGGGCAACGATGAATAAGCCAGCACAAATATTTGGCCCCAGCCGGGATACGAACTCACGACCCGAGCATTAAAAGTGCAACGCTCTACCATTCGGCCACCCCGACTCCCCGAAAACAGCTCAGAACGATCTGTGAACATAAAAAATGGCAGCCTTAGCCCCTTTAAGCTATACACAGATCCATCTATCACTTCTCTTGCCACCAATAAAGGGACGTCTCTGATGGCAGTTGGCGATGATATCACTGGCAGTGAACAACAGGGGAGGGTTCATTGCTTTTTAACGACACGCTATTTGAATATTTGTCGCGTTGCCCGTGGAGCACCAGGATGGTGGCAATACGATAATGCCAAAAGTTCATCAAGGTGTTAATCCGGCTTTGGAAAAATGTTCAGCCCACAGAGTCTGAAAATAAATGCAATTCTAAACTCCGGAACTTAGATAGCTGAGCTGACCCTTCGCACCACGTCACAGTGATTGTGGTGTGTTCGTGGCCAGTGCCGTGTGAGAGAATGCGTGTGGTTCACGTGAACGTGCGTGTTGGGTTCCGCTCTCAAGAAATTGGGTAAAGCTCCTGTACAATACACAGTTATTATTATGAACTGATTTGGTCCCGGCCGGGATTCGAACTCTCGACCCGAGCATTAAAAGTCCAGCGCTCTACCATTCGGCTAGCCCGGCTCCCCCAGTACAGACAGACAGGAGAACGGTCAGAAAACACAAACAGCCGGACAGACACACACTGATACGAACAGTCGGACGAACAACCCGACGGGTCGATCCGACGGGCACAGAGAATCAGACCAGTACGGAAGCTTATCATCCAACAACATGCCAGGGTAAGGTAGTGACAGAGAGCGCGTAGCTACATGCTGTCTGGTAGCGATCTGGACAAGAACACTGGATTGCCGACTAGTTATACAAGCTATAACACCGATGGCTTACTGGTAAACAAACAAACAAACACACACACACACACACACACACACACACACACACACACACACACACACACACACACACACACACACACACACATTCATACACTGCGTTTATTGGAGCACAAAAACATTCTATCTCACAGATCATACGTCCGTTTCGGTGTCTTTGCATCTTTGTTTCCAGATTATTTTGGAACTGATCATGGGACTGACTGATCAGTATTTAGCTATGGCTTTCAGGCTCAGTCCACACACACACACACACACACACACACACACACACACACACACACACACACACACACACACACCCTACGACACAGTCTGTAGTAAGCATTATCTACCGTCAGTGACTGACGCATTGTATTTAGACGCGGTATGCCAGCCGTCTAGACTGCGTATAATAAATATCACCACCAGAGGGACTGACAGCAATTCTGCTGCGACCTTGGTTCAGATTGTATTTATAGCGAAAACAGCGGTCTGTCTGCACCGTTCCTTAGTTATGGTCCAACGTTAGGGCAGGCGTCAATCAGCAGTAGCAGTGTTTTTTGGCGTGTCGAGAATTCTGATGACTCTACCGATAGCGGGGGAAAGGGTCGTGAACTGCCGGTAGAGTCACCCATCCACTACAGTCCATGAAGTGGGCGAAGGACACGAATACACAGGGCCTCAAAATGCCTGGATATTCCCTATTAGCCTCAGGCATCATAGTCACCTCTAAAAATGCTTCAATCTAGAAACAATTACTGCCATGAACAGACCATTCAAAGGCACGCACCTGACAGGGGTTCAAAACATTGAATGTCTCCTTTCCGCTCAGGCCTCAGTTAAGTAATGCACGTCTACTTTCTCTATAGGCCAGAGAGGCAGTTCACACAAATACGCTTGCCTCGCTTGTGTCCCACCTCTGTGAAAAAGTCCCAGCTTCACTGGCAGCTTGCCTCTTTTTGTGACCGCCTGCCTTGCACCTTGACCTGCATAACTCAAAAATCACGAACATCACGCTTTTTCATGACAACAAAAATCACTACAGACTAGCACACTTGCCGAACAGGGTGCTTCAAATAAACACCAAACATGACCCCACAGGTCAATTTGTGTCCTTACCGCGTCAGTGGAGATGATTTACGCAAATAAACAACAATAAAATGAACATAACATGAGTACAAAGACCGTCATGAAAAACAGGGGGAGGGGGGGGGGGAGTGTATGGCATGAAATGTAGTTTCGGAGAACACGGCAAATTAAGTTTCGTTCACGACAGATTACATATACTCAAGAAACAAATATCAGAGAATCTGAGGATCGCATTTCAAAGAAGCACAGGGCACTGCTCGCCTTTGACATCTATCTCTCTCTCTCTCTCACACACACACACACACACACACACACACACACACACACACACACACACACACACACACACACACACACACACACACACACAGAGTGATACAGACCGCGCGAAATGTGCTTGGCACCGTTAGATACGAGCTATCTGTAAGGAAGAGAAGAGAAAAAGTATTGCTGCTGATACTTCAAAAAGACCGCAGTGATTCTCGTATCAGCACAGGGGGGACTACAAGCCGAGACAAGGCACCTAAAAACAGCCACCTTCTGCCGCCAGCAACATAAAAAAAAAATCCCGTAAACTCTTGACTTATTATGAAAAGGTGAGGGAGTTCTCACAACGGCCAGACAAAAAAAAAAAAAAAGGAAAAAAAGTGAACAGACGCTGACGCCCTATGGCTAACCAGTTAATGCACCTTTCGATATACCGCAGGAACGCATCCTCTCCCATAATGGACCGATCCGGGAGCCCTTAGTAACTGTTGCTGGGACCCACAAGCGCTCCTACCACCCCTTGTTACGTTTGCTGTAACGAATGTTTGTTGCCGATTTATCAGAAGCATGTTGGATGAAAGTGTTTATGACGCTAGCTACAAGTATGGTCGGTTTTTAGTGGTGATGGTGGTGGTGGTGTTTTGTTTTTTGTTTGTTATTGTTGTTTTCTTGTTTTGATTTTTGTTGTTCGTTTGTACGCGTAATTTGTTTATTTGTTGTTGTGCATTTTTTTTTTTTTTTTTTTGGGGGGGGGGCTTTTTGTGGTTATTGTTGTTATTGTTGATTTGTCTGTTGTTGGTGGGGTTTTTTTGTGTGTGTGTGTGTGTGTGTGTTCATTTGTACTTTGGGTTTTTTGTTGTTCTTCTTCTTCTTCTTGTGGGTTTTGTAGCCGCGAAATAGTCTTTGTTGTTTGCGCGGCGTTAAGCCCTACTAGTAAATAACTAACTAACTAACTATTGATGTTTTGTTTGTTGTCGTCTTTTTGCATTTGATTTGCGTTATTCGTTTGCTTTTTGTGTGTTTGTTTGTTTGTTTGTGTTACTGTTGTTGTTTTCGTTGTTGTTGCTATGTAAAGACTCGTGGGCTTGAACCGCAGCAAAGTTTGATCTATGTTCTTATTGGCTAAAAAGGCATCTTGCTCTGGAGAGGTCTATACCTCAGGTATTGCTGCACCCTCTCCTACAATGCACCCCGCCACCACCACCACCACCACCACCAGCGGTTCTAATTTTGTCTTCCTGTCTGCGAGAGCGTCTGCTATCGGCTCCGTCTCACGGCAGGTGAGATCAGGTGCAGCCCATCGCCATGTGTGTTGCAAGTGGAGCAGTGTTTTACAACCACCTGTAACCACCACCCAGGTAGCCTATAAACACGGATGCGTGTTTGGAGGGGAGGGAAGGGGAAGGGAAGGGGAGGGGTAAGGGGAGGGGTGTTAAGGAAGGGACAGGGACCTGTTCCGAGACATCAAAGCGGCCGAAAAGAAGCGTGGCGTCAGCTTTTTGTGGCGTTGCTATGCATCTGAAGACATCTTTTCTACTAAAATGCATGATTCTCAAACTCGGACAAACTTCATGGATTCCAGTTTGACGGCGTGAAAGAAATAAGGGCCGTCTTTCAGTCAGATAAGACTTTCACTTCACTACCACATTACCGTTGTGCACTGTTAATGCGTTTGCATATTTCAAACATTATTATACACGGCAAGCATAGTCAAAAAATAAAGTTTTGAGACAAACTAAATTTAACTCCCCGCATTCTTTGGGAGCCTGGATAGGCGAATGGTAAAGCGTTGGACTCTCAATGTTCGGGTCGTGAGTTCGAATCCCGGTTGGGGCCTTTTTCTCGTTGCCCCGTCTTTGATATCACCCTTACGTGATGGAAAAAACGTTAAACTCCCAAACACCCACCCACTCCCCACCCGCAGTCTTGGCTACCCCCCGTCAGTGGACGCAAAACCAAAGCAGCATCAAAGCGCACAATGATGAACCAACACCGTCATGATATTCTGGAAAGTTGCACGCTCCACTGAGTGGGAAGCGCTTTTTTGCCCAGGTATTGGAACAGGTTCAAAATGTGCAGTGCAGTCAGTCTCACACCACCACCACCCACCAGCCCCCACCCCACACCCCACACCCGGCCATTATTTAGGTCACAGTTTGCGCAATGTTTATGTTCCCACTTCTATCGCCTTTTATCTGGCACTATATCGGACCAACATTTGGCTATTTTTCTCTCTTCCAAAGCGACGGCTAAAGTCCTGCGCCAAAATATACACACAATCCTTCCTCTCTGACACGCCATGGTGAATACATAAACTTGATAAGGCTTGTGACGAATACATTCTTCGCATGGGTGGCAGTGATGGTAAATTTGCAGTCTGGTGGGGGACGGGGGGGGGGGGGGAGGGAAGGGAGGGGATGCGCTTGACAGAGAATCTTTATGTTAGATAAAAACAGGCCCAGAGAAAATACGCGAAATTTGAACGTCGAGAGCCTCGTTATCGGACACGGTTAATTTTATGCTGTAGCAGCAGCAACCACCACGGGCAGAAGAATCGAGTTGAGTCAGCGATTTGATATTCTGTGGTGAGTTGTTTGAGTTCACTGTCTGACACTCAACCGTTTAAAGTTTCGATAACAGAGTTATCAGAACAAACAGGACCGCAAGCATGCTATAAAAATACCAAAAGGTTCCAAACACACTTAGAGGACAACACCAAAGACAAATTTGCTTAGCCGAAATTTTTTTAATACGTTTGCGGCTGTGGTGGTGGTGGTGGGGTGCATTGTAGGAGAGGGTGCACACCTGTGGTACAAACTACTCCACAGGTTATTTATTTAGGGCTTAACGCCGCGCAAGCAACTATTTCGTGGCTAATCAAGGTCCTTCTTCGCCATATTAAAATAAAAGGGAAGACAATAAAACAAGGTGTAAATATATATAAAATCTATCCGGTTTAAATAATAAACACCTTTCACTTCTTTGTACACCGAATATAGAAGTTGTGGATGTTGTCTTGCACTAGCATCTTTATGAATCAAAACATTTCCAACTGAACTTTTCCTCAAAAACCAATCGACCATTCTGGAATACCATTCACCATTCGGTCACCCATCTGGTGGGGTGGGTGGGGGGTTTGGGGGTTTAAAGTCCTTTTCCACCACATACGGGTGATATCAAAGACGGGGCAACGATGAAAAAGCCAGCACAAATATTTGGCCCCAGCCGGAATACGAACTCACCACCCGAGCATCAGAAGTCCAACGCTCTACCATTCGGCCACCCCGGCTCCCCGGTCAGAATCCGGTAAGTGTCTTTCAGTCAAGTTTCAAGGTTCTTATTGTCATGAGCATGAAAAGCACCAAGACAAAATAATAATTTATACGAAAGCAAAATAATCAAAACAAAAACAAGAGTATGTTCATGTGAAAGAGAGAGAGTGGGAAAGAGAAAGAGAGGAAGGAAGCTACAGACTGGGGGAGAGCGAGAGAGAGTGGGAAAGAGAAAGAGAGGAAGGAAGCTACAGACTGGGGGAGAGCGAGAGAGAGTGGGAAAGAGAAAGAGAGGAAGGAAGCTACAGACTGGGGGAGAGCGAGAGAGAGTGGGAAAGAGAAAGAGAGGAAGGAAGCTACAGACTGGGGGAGAGCGAGAGAGAGTGGGAAAGAGAAAGAGAGGAAGGAAGCTACAGACTGGGGGAGAGCGAGAGAGAGTGGGAAAGAGAAAGAGAGGAAGGAAGCTACAGACTGGGGGAGAGAGAGAGAGAGTGGGAAAGAGAAAGAGAGGAAGGAAGCTACAGACTGGGGGAGAGCGAGAGAGAGTGGGAAAGAGAAAGAGAGGAAGGAAGCTACAGACTGGGGGAGAGCGAGAGAGAGTGGGAAAGAGAAAGAGAGGAAGGAAGCTACAGACTGGGGGAGAGAGAGAGAGAGTGGGAAAGAGAAAGAGAGGAAGGAAGCTACAGACTGGGGGAGAGAGAGAGAGAGTGGGAAAGAGAAAGAGAGGAAGGAAGCTACAGACTGGGGGAGAGCGAGAGAGAGTGGGAAAGAGAAAGAGAGGAAGGAAGCTACAGACTGGGGGAGAGCGAGAGAGAGTGGGAAAGAGAAAGAGAGGAAGGAAGCTACAGACTGGGGGAGAGCGAGAGAGAGTGGGAAAGAGAAAGAGAGGAAGGAAGCTACAGACTGGGGGAGAGCGAGAGAGAGTGGGAAAGAGAAAGAGAGGAAGGAAGCTACAGACTGGGGGAGAGCGAGAGAGAGTGGGAAAGAGAAAGAGAGGAAGGAAGCTACAGACTGGGGGAGAGCGAGAGAGAGTGGGAAAGAGAAAGAGAGGAAGGAAGCTACAGACTGGGGGAGAGCGAGAGAGAGTGGGAAAGAGAAAGAGAGGAAGGAAGCTACAGACTGGGGGAGAGCGAGAGAGAGTGGGAAAGAGAAAGAGAGGAAGGAAGCTACAGACTGGGGGAGAGAGAGAGAGAGTGGGAAAGAGAAAGAGAGGAAGGAAGCTACAGACTGGGGGAGAGCGAGAGAGAGTGGGAAAGAGAAAGAGAGGAAGGAAGCTACAGACTGGGGGAGAGCGAGAGAGAGTGGGAAAGAGAAAGAGAGGAAGGAAGCTACAGACTGGGGGAGAGAGAGAGAGAGTGGGAAAGAGAAAGAGAGGAAGGAAGCTACAGACTGGGGGAGAGAGAGAGAGAGTGGGAAAGAGAAAGAGAGGAAGGAAGCTACAGACTGGGGGAGAGCGAGAGAGAGTGGGAAAGAGAAAGAGAGGAAGGAAGCTACAGACTGGGGGAGAGCGAGAGAGAGTGGGAAAGAGAAAGAGAGGAAGGAAGCTACAGACTGGGGGAGAGCGAGAGAGAGTGGGAAAGAGAAAGAGAGGAAGGAAGCTACAGACTGGGGGAGAGCGAGAGAGAGTGGGAAAGAGAAAGAGAGGAAGGAAGCTACAGACTGGGGGAGAGCGAGAGAGAGTGGGAAAGAGAAAGAGAGGAAGGAAGCTACAGACTGGGGGAGAGCGAGAGAGAGTGGGAAAGAGAAAGAGAGGAAGGAAGCTACAGACTGGGGGAGAGCGAGAGAGAGTGGGAAAGAGAAAGAGAGGAAGGAAGCTACAGACTGGGGGAGAGCGAGAGAGAGTGGGAAAGAGAAAGAGAGGAAGGAAGCTACAGACTGGGGGAGAGCGAGAGAAAGGACAATATTTTGATACACCACTGAACAAGACTACAAGGAAGAATGGAAACTTCAGGAACACAGTGTCTTTCAGTCACTTGTATGAGAAGTCCTTTGGCTAGTCAATCAGCTCGGTGTATAGGTCATATTCCGGTCTTGGTCAGAAACGGCCAGTGCTCATCAATGCCTGCTCGATGCATGTAGTCGCTCAAATTATGGCGCGTCTCCAAACCATTTACGGGTATTTATTCTTCACCTGCTTCGGCAAAAACACTGCGGTCGCCCATCTCCTGAAGTCTCTCCTCCAGTTTATTACAAACACCAAGATCTCCACGTCGAGGGGAATGCATTAATGCGGACGTTTACAAACTCCAGACGCTGGAGAGTTACTAAGTAAAGGGGCAGCAACCAGAAGTCGGCGGCCTGCCAGTGACCGGTCCTGGACCCATGAATACTTTTGCAGACTTGGTGCCGCTCACCCGTCGCGACCCGCAGGTCAGCCGGCAGCACGGATAAAACATCGACCATCTATATCTGCATCTGTATCTGCATTGTAGACATGCCGCCATGGCTGGTTCTGGCCAAACAAGACACTGAGTTAACGATAAAAGACTTTCGTCGGTCAGACCGATCGCCAACGGTTTCAAGTCTCGAGACGTGAACGTGGGCCTGATTATAAATAGTTGTCTGCTAATGGGCTATTTTGCTTTTATTTTCGTCCCGCAAAACTGAATCGTCTGCAACATTTTTTGTATCTCAGAGTCAGTGTAAAAAGCATTAGCCGGTGTTCCGATGCTGCCCTTATTTCAATAGTGTTCAGTGGTGGCTTCACTGAGCTTCTTCTCCTTCTTTCTTTCTTTTAGTTTATCAGTTTTAAACATCTCTGCACACTCAAAGTTAAAGTCTTAAATCCATGAACTTGTGGTAGAAGACGTAGACAGGTCAGCATCGAAACTGACAAACTTGGACTTGAAACTGAATGCCTGAGTCGGAATCAGTCGCTTTTGAGTATGTTCTGTGGCTGCGCAACCCGGTTGAGGTCACGTGGTGGACGGAAGGACAATAAACTCGAACTGCTTTAAAAAAAAAATCGTGACCGGCTCACTGAGCTAACAAGCGTTCTGATTCCGCAGACTGATAGTGATACGATCTTTTCTGAGTCCTCTCCACGATCTTCTAGTAAACTAACTTCGACACAAGATTTTAATCTCAGGAATCGAAAGAGGAAGGAAGCAGGTAGAGACCGTAACATGCTGTTGGGGGAAAAACGGCAAGAGAAAGGCAACTGTAACGTAAAAGTAAGTGATGTTGATGCGTGAACGGAAGGCTCTTTCCTGACATTAACAGCAGGCGATAGTTGCAGACGATAGTCCCAGATGCCGCGCCGTTTACCGGTAGTTAACAGGTTGTTTCCCTTGCCCACGCATGCGCACGGTACCCGTGACCTTTCGCAAGAACTTGTTTGGACCTGCGGGTCATTGTTCCCAGTCCGTTGGTCCGTTGGTACGATCCGTCTGCACCCGATAATTTGGCTTGACGGTGCTCTGAGTACAGATGAGGTCAGATGTATTCTGAGATCTTAGTCATCTTTGTGGAGGGAGGAGGTGGGGGGGGAGGGGGTGTATAAGGTCAGTCGGACTGAGAACGGTGGTCAGTTGTGCTTTTGATGAAGTGGGTTGTTGGCAGCGTTAAGACTTTGTCCTGGTTATTTACAAATAATAGTAATAATAAAAAATAATAATAAATAGTACCGTCTTATCTAGCGCTTATTCCGGCTCGCAGCAAAGCAACTCATAGCGCCACACACACACACACACACACACACACACACATATGCACACCCCGGCCTGATGCAGATATACAATCACAACCAAAGGCACTGAAGCAATGGCAGACCACTTAAGTGTGAAAGGCCTGACGGAAGAGGTGGGCTTCAGTCCAGGTTCGACTTGAACTGGGACAGTGTAGGAAGATCACGAATTTCGACCGGCAGCAAGTTCCAAGAATTTGGGGCAAGGAAACTGAAGGAGCGTTCGCCTGCGGTTTTCATGTTGCCTCCGTCACTGGGCTGAACGGATCTGTCTTTGTTTATGAGCGGGGTGCTGTAGACAGATATGGAGGAATTGTGTATCTTCGTTTGTTGTTCTTTCGTTTGTGTCGTGGTTGTCACAGTGGTTGTTGTCAAGTTGTTAAGCGTCAAGTTGTTAAGCGTCAAAGTTGTTAAGCGTCAAGTTGTTTTAGCTTCTTATAGGACACATGGTCTGGTTTGATTTGGACTATATATATATATATATATATATATATATATATATATATATATATATATATATATATAGTTTGAGATGCTGTTGTGTTTATCGGGCTGTTTGTGTGATTCTGTGTGTTTTTGTTCCTAATGCTTTGTTTCGTTGTTGGGCTTTTTGTGTTGTGTTGTTCGGGATGGGGAAGGGGTGGTGGGTGGTCTCAGAATTAACCTAACACCCTGAAAAGGGTGGATGGATGATTGACAGTTTAACGTTCTTTTCCACCGCGTGTCACTCTGAAAGTCATCATCTCTTGTGTGTGTGTGTGTGTGTGTGTGTGTGTGTGTGTGTGTGTGTGTGTGTGAGAGAGAGAGAGAGAGAGAGAGAGAGAGAGAGAACTTTATTTGAAAACGGTGGAAGAGAGAGAGAGAGAGGGGGTGGGTGGGTGTTTGGATGTTTAACGTCCTTTTCCACCACATAGGGTGATATCAAAGACGGGGCAACGATGAAAAAGCCAGCACAAATGTTTGGCCCCAGCCGGGATCGAACTCACGACCCGAGCATTAGAAGTCCAACGCTTTACCATTCGACCACCCCGGCAGAGAGAGAGATATTATCAAAAAGCTCCCTAGATTTTTTTCCAAAATTTAAGTGAGTAATGGTTACAACAACCTTTTGAGACCCATAAAAACCAACAATAAGCACATCATTTCCGTTCTGAAGAACTTTTATCAGCTGGTATCGTCTACAGCGGAACAACAGAAGCATCGCTGTTCGTTCTGGTGTCTGCACTTCGCTCCTGGCGTGACCCACCACGTGCAACCAAGCTGTGCTGCTAATTCCATTAGCAAGGTGAGCTCAGGTGGGCCTGACCCTGGCAGCACAGGTGAGAGAGAGGGAGAGAGAGAGGGGAAGAGAGAGAGGCCTGTCGTACACCTGTGCTGATGCTAAACGTATTTGTTACCTGTGGATGTTTCTCGTGTGTGGCATTGCCGTCGTGTTTTGTTGAACACCGTGTTGACAAATAGCTGTTTTTTGCTGGTGGTCGTGTGTTGTCTGTGTTGTGAGTTGTTTTTAGCATGTAGCATACACACATACAGACATAAACAGAAACGCACACAAACACACACACACACACACACACACACACACACACTCGTGCATTGCCGTCGTTGTTCTTGATCACCGTGTTGACAAATGGCTGTTTTTGCTGGTGCGGCTCGTGTGTTGTCTGTGTTTTAAGTTGTTTTAGCATGTAGCATACACACATACGGACATAAACAGAAACACGCGCGCGCACACGCACACGCACACACACACACTCGTGCATTGCCGTCGTCGTTGTTGATCACCGTGTTGACAAATGGCTGTTTTTGCTGGTGCTCGTGTGTTGTGTGTTGTAAGTTGTTTTAGCATGTAGCATACACACATACAGACATAAACAGAAACACGCGCGCGCACACGCACACGCACACACACTCGTGCATTGCCGTCGTCGTTGTTGATCACCGTGTTGACAAATGGCTGTTTTTGCTGGTGCTCGTGTGTTGTGTGTTGTAAGTTGTTTTAGCATGTAGCATACACACATACAGACATAAACAGAAACACACACACACACACACACACACACACACACACACAGTGCAGTTGCCACCCAACGGACACACAGTCAAAATACCCGCCGCCCCACAGTACTCCAAACAGCCTTCGTGGATGCAGAAATCTGCCTCAGTCCACCTCAGTCCTATGACTCGGACTAGCGAGGGATGTGACCGTCCCAAGTCTGGTGTTATTATCCCCGGTCACTGGGGTCGAGCCACTCGTTAGCAACACACATCAACACGCTGACAACGCACATCATTCTCCCGCATCCAATCAGGGGAGCGACGGGTGGGGGGGGGGAATAAAAATGCTATGTGTGGTTTAACTGGTTTATTGCGGAATACAACAATCGCCACTGAAACGTCCAAGACAACAACATAGCGACTTGCGAGGAGCAGAAGTACCAGACATTATCCCTTCACTAACGTATGTCACTAATGGTAACAGTTAGACCTGCTCTTAACTGGGCACAGCGCGCGAAACACACATGTGCACATCACTGTCGTTGCGCTCGGTGTGTCTACGAACTACAAAACTGAACACAGCTGTGCTCGGAGACAAACCGATTGAAGATGCACTGTCCGCCATGTTTGCGCGCCGAGTGACGTAGTAAAGCCAATCCGAGAATCTGTTGTGGAAACCACAGTCACCGTTGTGGCTATTTGAAATCCAGGTTGCTGTGATGACGCCACAGCGGCGGAACCACCCCCCCTCCCCCCCCCCCCCCCCCAAATCACAACTGCGTCACAACTGTGGACAACACCGTGGCGCTCCGCAGTGCCCAGCTAAGAGCCGGCTTTACGACACACACTCACGACTTGCGAGAAGCACAACACCCCCAGAAACTTGTCCTCCCACTAACACTATTCGTAACTTTCAACGTGCAGTCTGTCTCCGAGCCCACTGCTAACTAAATCCCCGTACTTGGAGAGACTAGCTCACAGTCCTTCCCAAATAAGGTCAAGCCCAGGGCCCGTATGTAAAAGTCGAGGTTGATTTAACCCACGGCTACGGGCCTAACCCAGACTAGGACAAAAGAAACCCAAAAGCAAAATTACATTTAAAAAAAAAGGAAGCGAAGAAAGGAAGAAAAAAATCCTTCTAAAACGGCTTAGGAACCTCGCTGCAATGGGCCCGCTTCTTGATTAAACTAGAGGAGCAAAGCCTCCTTGGCTCACTTGTGAGATGGGTCAAGGTCATTCAAAAGAGTATGTTAGTAAAACTCTTATCACTACCTATCCTGAAGTAAGGTGTCTCTTGAGTTCATAGTTCCTACGAAAACGGAAAATGGCAACATAACAGTTTTCCCAGGACAGCTTGTATGACCTTGACCTTGGGTCAAGGTCATTCGAATGAGATCTGTAAGAGCTTATCAATGACTATCATTATGCCAAGTTTGATAGCTCTAGTTTTGTAGTTTCTGTACAAATGGTAATGTAAAATTTCACAACAGATAGCTGTAATGGCCTTGACCTTGAGTCACATAACAATATACATACATTTGACCTGAACAGTCCGGTTACACGACAGTTCTCGTCATACTAGGACCCCCCACTCCCAACCCCCGCCCCGGTGCAACCTTTCCTTTGAATCTTATCCACAGCATCCTTGAGCCGCTGAGCCACCGAGGATCCGTAGTTGGGGGTGTCCATGTAGGCCTCCTCAGAGTGATCTGCCCAGTGTATCTGGACTCTCCGTGTCATCTGACCGTTGCCCGTCTGAGCGATGTATGCCTTCTTGTCTGTGGCTGTATCCGGTTCTGCTGACAGACAACATATGACACCAAAAAAATGAAATCAATCGCATGAACTGGTCAAGACGAAATCATCAAATCGCATCACTGAGAATTTCCGTTACTGTATCGTATTCGTTATGTATGAGATTTGACGTCGGGTTACCGTGGCAAACACTCTGTACATAGCCAGCGTCTGCTTCCAAAACAATTTTGGGTCAATGTCGTTTCGAGACTGTTCGATTACATGTACCGAGGACAGGTGGACGAAAGGGGCTAGCGTAGAAGTTGGGGGGGGGGGGGGGAGAGACTTCAGAAACTCGAACAAGTTAATATGACTTCTACCTCACCACCACCAGACTCTCTCTCTCTTCTAATGCTCGGGTCGTGAGTTCTTATCCCGGCTGGGGCCAAATACTTGTGCTGGCTTTATCATCGTTGGCCCGTCTTTGATATCACCCGTATGTGGTGGAAAAGGACGTTAAACTCCCAAACACCCACCTACCCACCCTTCTCTCTCTCTCTCAGCTAGTGTTTTGATGCCACAACGGTATGACAAAAATTAAAACATTTTCAATTTTTTTAAGGAAAAACATCTGCTGCAAGACGGAAAAAAAGTAACAAAAAGTTACAGACGGAATCTAACACTCCGCAAACTAATTATCCTTCTGGGACAACAAGTTCATGAAAAAGTACGGCCATCGCTGCATCAGAAGCTCGCCCCACACATGACCGGCAGACAAGTCAAAGCTTTGCACACCCTGCACACGTCACATGTGTCTATTTGCTGATTTCACGCTGCTGCTCAAAGTCAGCTGGGCGTGACGGGCGTCAGCTGTAAAGATCAGTAGCCTGTCGTAAACGCAATCGACCGTGACGCATTAAAACACACGTCGTGCAAAGTGCATGTGTCGCTGCACTCAGACCCAACCCACCCTCCCCATCCCCCCTGCCCTCCTCCCTACTCCCACACCCCCATCCCCTCTTCCATGCTTGCCTTTCCCGTCCTCCGCTTCACTTCAAGCAACCTGTGACATCAACAAAATCTGATAAACATCTGTCCGACAGTGGTGAAAATCAAAATCATCCACCCCGTCTCTCTCTCTCTCTCTCTCACTCTCTGGCGTTGGACCCTCAATGCTCGGGTTGCCCCGTCTTTGATATCACCCATACGTGGTGGAAAAGGACGTTAAACTCCCAAACACCACAATACATGTACACGCAGTTGTCGTGTGGTCATCGGGATTATGTTGATCTGATTTCGATGATACATGCACTGACTTGGCCAGGTGTACGAGTGAATCAGTCTTAAAGTCTAATCTCTCACTGTCTGTCTGTGTCATTCTGTGTGTGTGTGTGTGTGTGTGTGTGTGTGTGTGCGTGCGTGCGTGCGTGCGTGTGTGTTACTAACAGAGAATAACTTAAGTATGCAAGTCTTCTTGCTGGAACGTTCTGATAGTGACGAGTCATTCTAAAAGCATTTGTGTCACTGTCACACACACACACACACACACACACACACACACACACACACAGTGACACAGACAGAATGACACAGACAGAATGACACAAACCGCACTGACAGTCAGTGAGAGGTTAGTCTTCATGACTGATTCACTCGCTCGTACACCTGGCTAAATGCATGTATCATCCAAATCAGATCAACATAATCCCGATGAACACACGACAACCGCATGTAGGGTGGTGACACAACTGACAGGCGTCTCCTGATTCCCGATCCAGTGAAAGGCTTACTGTCGTTACTCACGATCACTCAGTCGCGGTTACTGCGACTCCACGTGGCACTGATTGCGACATACACTGACTGAAGATGATCCGTCGTGACTGGTGACGAATCACAACTGACTAACGTGGCAGCGACGGCGATGACGGTAGGACGGCATTCACTGGGTTAGCAATGAAGGGGAATGAAGAAGGGTTGCTCGAGGCATTTTCAATCATTTGTACGGGATCTCTCTCTCTCTCTCTCACACACACACACACACATGAAAAACATGGTAAGCGTATCAACCCTACAACGGCCACGGAACACTGTTTCAATTGCACACCATTTCACTCACTCTCAACATTGTGTTGTTGTTTGTTTGTTTTTGTTTTGCTGTTTTTTTTGTTTGTTTGTTGTTGTTTGGGTTGGGGGTTTTTTTTTTTTGGTTGCCGTTTTTTGTTTGTTTGTTTGGTTGGTTGGTTTTTGTTTCTGTTTCTGTTTGTTTGTTTTTTGTTGTTTTCTGTTGTTGTTGGGTTTGTTTGTTTGTTTTTGTTGTTGTTTTTTTGGGGGGGAGGTCCTAACAATTCGTTGAACACTGTAAAAGGAACTAGAAAACTACCAGAATACCACAGGGTTTTGTTGTTGTTGTTTGTTTGTTTGTTTGTTTGTTGTTTTTTTTGGGGGGGTGCTGGTGGTGTAGTTTGTATTGTATTTTAAAAACATGCCTAGGTGGACGACAGACAGGACAGATCTGACAACTTCATATCTTGTCCGCAGTAAGAAGTCAGTCGTAAGTTTGTTAACGACACATTGCGTGTAGAGAGTGGAATTAGTGTATCTTAATCCGTTCTGCTCTCGTGAACAGCAGGTGGCAAAGGACGCACAACATCACAAGTTCCTTCCGTCGACATCACGTGAGCAGGTGCAATTAGTAAAACATACAGTTGATCGATGAGCCGCACTCACGTAGTGAGCAGTGTCTGATAATTTCTCTCAAGCAAATCGTTCATTTTCTCCGCACTGCCTTTTCTTCCTCCCCCTCTTCCCTCCCACCAAATGTTTTAATTCCAGTGCAGAAATCGATACTAATACCACTGTCGGAGGAGAAAATCCGAATCGTGCGCTACGCGCGTAATGAGGTTGCATGACAAAACCTAATCAAACACAACTGCACAAACCATATCGGTTCCAGCCCTGGCCCCGAGGAGGCTCCGGCCCCCGCTGCGGGAAGCCAATCGGATGTGCCAACACAGCGCCTGACTCATTATCCTGACGCGTGCTGGCCAATGAGACGCCTCGAGACATCGCCTGACTCATTATAGGGACTTCCGAGGGCCAATGGGAGTATCGGAGACATCGGCGCCTGACTCATCTGCTGATCGGCTTCCGCTAATTCTGGTCAGTTGTTTAAACTGTCACAGGCTCCGACGGGCGGATCGCGCCGCAAGGTGCACCGTGTCAATGTGGATCAGATTCACAAGCAGGGTTTCAAGTGCTCCTCCGCACGGAAAAGATTATCTGTGACCCTGGACTTGACCCAGCAAGGTCAGCATAAATGAAAGAACTTTTGCACTCAGCAACCCTAATCGCCACCCCCCCCCCCCCCACCTTGCACTCAGCAACCCTAACCGCCACCCCCCACCCCCGCCCTCCCACCACCACCACCAATGCACACATACACCCCTCAAAAAATATTGCTCATAGTATCAGGCCTGTCTCTAGCGTTGACCTCAGCTCTCGACCCTAATTTGTTGTCCATCTAAGAGGAAAACACACGAAAAAAGAAACAAACAACAACAACCAGAAGGAACGGTGGCAGGGTGGGAAAGGGTTAACCCATTATCAACATGGAATTTGAACTTAAAGCAGTGTACTTTCTGGTGACATAAAACAGTTCAAAGAATTAAGTACCCTAAAATTTCAGTTCCATGAAGTACTACGCAAGGTAAATTCGTATAGCAACTGTGCCCCGGAAACAAAAACACGAAACTGGAACCTTTCCATCACAATCTAG
>JACVVK020000333.1:77500-107500 GCA_018292915.2 Batillaria attramentaria | reverse complement strand
GCAATTCTAAATTCCGAAATTTAAATAGCTGAGCTGACCCTTCGCACCACGTGATTGTAATGTGTTTATGTCCAGTGTGTGAGAGAATGCGTGTGATTCACGTGAGCGTGCGTGTTGGGTTCAGTTCGCGGCGCTTTGAGCCGATTCATGAAATTGGGTAAAGCGCCTATACAATACTCATTATTATTATTATTATTATTATTATATGTGTGCGCTGCATTTGTGTGTTTCTACTGTTGTTCTGTTATAGGCTATAACTGGCCCCATCCCATTACGATGTATGTAATCATCGTAATACAACTGGCGTGGGGGGGGGGGGGAGCCGGGGTGGCCGAATGGTAGAGCGTTGGACTTCTAATGCTCGGGTCGTGAGTTCGTATCCCGGCTGGGGCCACATCAGTATTTGTGCTGGCTTTTTCATCGTTGCCCCGTCTTGGATATCACCCGTATGTGGTGAAAAAGGACGTTAAACCCCCAAACACACACCCACCCACAACTGGCTTAGCAACGGCAGGTATGTAAAACGGCGATGATGTCATTGCAGGCAATGCCAAAAACTTCACCGTCTTAAAATACAGTTCCTCTCTCTCTCTCTCTCCAGTGTCTGCCAGCTGGTGTTTTGATGCCAAAGAGTCCAGATGTGTAGAGCCGACTGTTGGCCTATTTTAACACACGGTGAAGATCTCGCCACAGTTCCTAGACGCCCAGTTCCCAGGCTGTAAATATGGCCAGCCCGTCATTCGGTTACCTAGCACAAACAGCAAGAGGGGAGGAGGGGGGGGGGGGAGAGAAGAGATAAGTGGGGAAGGAGGGTACAGAGAGACAGAGCAGTGAATACAAGAAAGTGCAATAGTGAAAGGTACGTGGGGATGAGGTGGCGTGCACACACACACACACACACACACACACACACACACACACACACACACACCGTGCGCGCGCACACACACACACACACACACACCGTGCACACATACACACACACAGAGCAGCAGCAGGAAAAAATGCTAAGATAGGGCAATTATCAAACTAGAGAGAAGGGCGGAGGGTGGGTGGGTGTTTGTGAGTTTAACGTCCTTTTCCACCACGTAAGGGTGATATCAAAAACAGGACAACGAGAAAAAGGCCAGTACAAATATTTGGCCGCAGCCGGCATTCCGGGCTCACGGTGTGGGGCGGACGGAGTACCAGCACTGGGATACAGACAGAGGGGGAACACACACACACACACACACACACACACACACACACACACACACACACACACAGGGAGGGGGGGGGGGCGAAATTGTCAAAGGTACACATCTTTCCCCATATTTTCAACATGCATCGGGTTTCAGTCAAAGTCTGACCAGTTTCGGGAAAGAGAACGTATGCCGGAATGAATCTTGCATGCGGTAACACTTGCACAGGATGATAAAAACATTTACGTATCACAAAACCTCGCATGCATTCAGTCTCTGCAAAGACCCAACAAATGATACATGTCCCTTCTAATGGCCCGAAACTCCGGTGGGAATACCGCTTACAGAACTTGCCACAACCAACATGATCGGTACAGATTTTGCAACGTAAATGAAGCATAAAAAATCGCACCCTTTCTCGAAAACCGTCACGCCATTTGGCGATAGCTCAAGCTCAGGCTCAAGGACTGAGGTCATCAAATTTTCAAGCCGCCTGCCTTCAGGTTGACAAATGAAGCGGATAACGAGTAATGAAACTTAATTACTTGGCAATGCATCAGTGCGTCGTTCACCTTTGTTTTGGGCATTAAATATTGAAATTACAATTCCATGACAAAAAAAAGCACAAATGGTCTAATTGCTTCGCGCGGCCCGGCAAGCATGAAGGCGTGAATCTGAGATATCGTTCCCGGCGGGCTGTCGGGTTTCCTACCCGAAATTTTTCTACGTCAGGTGGTAGACGCGGATCTCCATGGGCAGCACCACACCCTCACCCTCGTCTTCATGCTTCCGATTCTCAGTGTTTGACTAGTGCCGAGCGATGTATGTATCTACGTGTCACGGTGATAGACACATTAACAGCTCCAAACGATTTGTAAGCATAGAAATATTGGAACCTGGCGTTTACACCGGCCGTCGAAGCACCCCAAACCAATTGACAGTTTTACTACTGACCACTCAAAAAAAAAAATAATTTTTTTTTCATAAGAAGAGACGGGTGTTCAGTATTTGGCATATGGGGAGCTGTCGTTTTTGCATCAAGGACCCGCCCTCTGGAACACTCTTCCAAAAAAAAAAAAAAAAAACATCAGGCATACCGACTCAGTCCCCAGCTTCAAAACTTCCGGCGTAAAAACATGTAGCTGTGAGTGAATGACAGTGTGTGTGTGTGTGTGTGTGTGTGTGTGTGTGTGTGTGTGTGTGTGTGTGTGTGTGTGTGTGTGTGTGTGTGTTCCTGTATTTTTTTTTTTAAGTTCCTGGCTTTAGTTCTTTCACATCATTTAGCTCTTTTGACTAGTTTTAGTTCTTTAACTAGTTTTAGCTTTTAGCTCCTCTAAGTATTTTAGTCCTTTTAGCCTTGTATGCGCTTACAGCTCACTGACAATAAGCCCTTTACAAGTATCCATTATTATTATAATTATTGTTATTTTATGCAAAATTTGCACTGTTCACTCCGCTGTTATCGCTTCCCATCCCGACTGAAGCGAGAACGCTTATGTCGACGCAAATCAGTCTGGGATGGTCCTCCCCACATTTGATCACGTTCGTTAGGAATGGCTGACATGGTTCACACCAATTTACCTCCCCGACAGAAAAACCCCGTCCGGGAAGGGGAAATAATCCTGAGTAAATACGGGCTGAGAGAAGGAATGTAAAACATACACTGTGCTTTTCTTCGCCCGGTCTCAACCTCTCGTGACCCTGCGTTGCATCAGATGCGCTTATTTATCTAACGATCGGTCCCGAGGAAAAAATCGCGGCCGCATTTCTCCTCAATCTAGACCGAAAACCCTGGAGAATGAAGTTGCCAGCTTTGCCGCCCAGATTTTCAAGCGAAGTCCCCTTCTGTGTCTTGTAAAAAGGGCCTCAACGCTGATCGAGTCCGTGGTGCTTAAACCCTTCTTTTCACGAAAACGGTTATCTTCTTGGACAAGTTCCCTGAGTTTTGGCGATCTCTAGAGGTTTAAAATTAATCTCGCAAAACGCCGAGGTCCCCCCCCCCCCACTTAAGATTTTCCGGAAGACGCGTGTTTAGCGTGCCTGCTTTTCGCTCCAGATGTCGGCCATTGCTCAGACTCATCTACGTGTCTGGCATCACCGTTTCGAGAACGGGCCTTCAGATAGGCTTGTGTAAACGGTGCGAGAGGGAAAACTGTGTTTACAGCCCCTGTCCGACAGGTAACATTTTCACTGCAGACACAGCGGGAAGAGGAACGGAGGTGCGGACAAGCGGTTTCAGACGATTTACAAACAGGAGAAATCTCCATTTGTATTTTATCCGGCTTGGGTTATGTCAAGGCATGCTGCAGTAACGGGTAAGAACTTGATGGCTATGCTGATGCTGGTTTGTTGGTTGGAGATGACGTCATCGCAACAAGACATTATTATTGGCTGGTTAGTCAGCTGGAGATTAACATCATCGCTACACAATATTCAATTGTACGGACGCCGTCCTAGCAGGGACAGCTATCCAAACTGAACAGTCCGGCTGAACACTACTCAGTCCAGACAGACTGACAGTTCGGCCGCTCTCGATTCACCTTTGACTGAGTGTGACAGACAAGTTGCATGAACAGAAAGGACCCTAACTGATCTTAGAAACACAAGGGGGGGGGGGGGGGTTAACGTCCTTTTCCATCACATAGGGTGATATCAAAGACGGGGCAACGATGAAAAAGCCAGCACAAATATTTGGCCCCAGCCGGGATCGTACTCACGACCCGAGCATTAAAAGTCCAACGCTCTACCATTCGACCACCCCGGCTCCCCTCTAGGCTGCGGAAAACTTATCATCCAGTGCATCAGAATCAGTCACCTGGGACACAATATTTATCGCCTCTAGTTGAAACCATTGTGGTGACCCGGGGCTGGCGTGTATGTTGTTGTTCAGCGTACGTAGAAACGTACCGCGTACTGCGCACACGGCCGCGTTATTGGTTTGTGGACGGACTGAAGACCAACCACACAGGGCTGATAGGTGGCTATTTTTAGCGACTCGGACTTTGTCGATCGATGTGCAGTGCACGTAGGTATGGAAGAGTTCGGCCAAAGGTCATATTCCTCTACTATTAGAAACCGCAAAGTGACGAAAATGGTCGCAAAGGCTATTCACTTGGCAGAGAGCCTCAGAGCTTCAGTTGTAAGCGGCAGTCCTCCCCCCCCCCCGTCCCCCCGAACGTTTTACGAACATAGAGACTTTAAAAAAGAGTGAGGAGGAACTGGTTAGAGTGCTCTAAGGGTGACAACCTCAGTCCAGCATCACTTAGTATTTCAGCTCAAGTTCTTTGGAGCTCGACAGGCAGTAAGGCGGGAACTGACACTCCCCCTCCCCTACCTCGTCCTCCCCCTCTATACTCCATTCATCCACTCAATCCCCCAAGATCGATCCTGCACATGCAGACCCCAAGCCCCCTTCTGAACTGGGCCGTGACCCCCAGGGGGTCGAGGTCGTTCGCCTCCGCCGTCTGCCATCCTCCAGTACACACATCCTGTGACATCCTGTGAAAACGTTCAAATAAATCTTCTCTCCTTTGCTGAAGAAGCTGAGGCTTTTCCACACGCTGTTTCAGTCTGAAGGAGGTAACATCGATCTACTCAAGGAAAAACTTGAAGTGGAGGGAGAGACGGCGGCAAGAGAGAGAGAGAGACAGAGTGAGAGAGATGGCCCGAAGGCAAGGAGCAATATTCCTAACAGTTCCATCAACTCATATGACTTCAAGAAAAGAAAAGGAAACTACTACCGACCATGACAGAGAGTGTGTAATATGTCGAAGCAATAGCTCTAACAGCTCCATCCACTAGGATGACTACTACCGACCATGACAGAGAGTGTGTAATATGTCGAAGCAATAGCTCTAACAGTTCCATCCACTAGGATGACTACTACCGACCATGACAGAGAGTGTGTAATATGTCGAAGCAATAGCTCTAACAGTTCCATCCACTAGGAAGACTACTACCGACCATGACAGAGAGTGTGTAATATGTCGAAGCAATAGCTCTAACAGTTCCATCCACTAGGATGACTACTACCGACCATGACAGAGAGTGTGTAATATGTCGAAGCAATAGCTCTAACAGTTCCATCCACTAGGATGACTACTACCGACCATGACAGAGAGTGTGTAATATGTCGAAGCAATAGCTCTAACAGCTCCATCCACTAGGATGACTACTACCGACCATGACAGAGAGTGTGTAATATGTCGAAGCAATAGCTCTAACAGCTCCATCCACTAGGATGACTACTACCGACCATGACAGAGAGTGTGTAATATGTCGAAGCAATAGCTCTAACAGTTCCATCCACTAGGATGACTACTACCGACCATGACAGAGAGTGTGTAATATGTCGAAGCAATAGCTCTAACAGTTCCATCCACTAGGATGACTACTACCGACCATGACAGAGAGTGTGTAATATGTCGAAGCAATAGCTCTAACAGTTCCATCCACTAGGATGACTACTACCGACCATGACAGAGAGTGTGTAATATGTCGAAGCAATAGCTCTAACAGTTCCATCCACTAGGATGACTACTACCGACCATGACAGAGAGTGTGTATGTCGAAGCAATAGCTCTAACAGTTCCATCCACTAGGATGACTACTACCGACCATGACAGAGAGTGTGTATGTCGAAGCAATAGCTCTAACAGTTCCATCCACTAGGAAGACTACTACCGACCATGACAGAGAGTGTGTAATATGTCGAAGCAATAGCTCTAACAGTTCCATCCACTAGGATGACTACTACCGACCATGACAGAGAGTGTGTAATATGTCGAAGCAATAGCTCTAACAGTTCCATCCACTAGGATGACTACTACCGACCATGACAGAGAGTGTGTAATATGTCGAAGCAATAGCTCTAACAGTTCCATCCACTAGGATGACTACTACCGACCATGACAGAGAGTGTGTAATATGTCGAAGCAATAGCTCTAACAGCTCCATCCACTAGGATGACTACTACCGACCATGACAGAGAGTGTGTAATATGTCGAAGCAATAGCTCTAACAGTTCCATCCACTAGGATGACTACTACCGACCATGACAGAGAGTGTGTAATATGTCGAAGCAATAGCTCTAACAGTTCCATCCACTAGGATGACTACTACCGACCATGACAGAGAGTGTGTAATATGTCGAAGCAATAGCTCTAACAGTTCCATCCACTAGGATGACTACTACCGACCATGACAGAGAGTGTGTAATATGTCGAAGCAATAGCTCTAACAGTTCCATCCACTAGGATGACTACTACCGACCATGACAGAGAGTGTGTAATATGTCGAAGCAATAGCTCTAACAGTTCCATCCACTAGGATGACTACTACCGACCATGACAGAGAGTGTGTAATATGTCGAAGCAATAGCTCTAACAGTTCCATCCACTAGGATGACTACTACCGACCATGACAGAGAGTGTGTAATATGTCGAAGCAATAGCTCTAACAGCTCCATCCACTAGGATGACTACTACCGACCATGACAGAGAGTGTGTAATATGTCGAAGCAATAGCTCTAACAGTTCCATCCACTAGGATGACTACTACCGACCATGACAGAGAGTGTGTAATATGTCGAAGCAATAGCTCTAACAGTTCCATCCACTAGGATGACTACTACCGACCATGACAGAGAGTGTGTAATATGTCGAAGCAATAGCTCTAACAGTTCCATCCACTAGGATGACTACTACCGACCATGACAGAGAGTGTGTAATATGTCGAAGCAATAGCTCTAACAGCTCCATCCACTAGGATGACTACTACCGACCATGACAGAGAGTGTGTAATATGTCGAAGCAATAGCTCTAACAGCTCCATCCACTAGGATGACTACTACCGACCATGACAGAGAGTGTGTAATACTATGTCGAAGCAATAGCTCTAACAGTTCCATCCACTAGGATGACTACTACCGACCATGACAGAGAGTGTGTAATATGTCGAAGCAATAGCTCTAACAGTTCCATCCACTAGGATGACTACTACCGACCATGACAGAGAGTGTGTAATATGTCGAAGCAATAGCTCTAACAGTTCCATCCACTAGGATGACTACTACCGACCATGACAGAGAGTGTGTATGTCGAAGCAATAGCTCTAACAGTTCCATCCACTAGGATGACTACTACCGACCATGACAGAGAGTGTGTATGTCGAAGCAATAGCTCTAACAGTTCCATCCACTAGGATGACTACTACCGACCATGACAGAGAGTGTGTAATATGTCGAAGCAATAGCTCTAACAGTTCCATCCACTAGGATGACTACTACCGACCATGACAGAGAGTGTGTAATATGTCGAAGCAATAGCTCTAACAGTTCCATCCACTAGGATGACTACTACCGACCATGACAGAGAGTGTGTAATATGTCGAAGCAATAGCTCTAACAGCTCCATCCACTAGGATGACTACTACCGACCATGACAGAGAGTGTGTAATATGTCGAAGCAATAGCTCTAACAGTTCCATCCACTAGGATGACTACTACCGACCATGACAGAGAGTGTGTAATATGTCGAAGCAATAGCTCTAACAGTTCCATCCACTAGGATGACTACTACCGACCATGACAGAGAGTGTGTAATATGTCGAAGCAATAGCTCTAACAGTTCCATCCACTAGGATGACTACTACCGACCATGACAGAGAGTGTGTAATATGTCGAAGCAATAGCTCTAACAGCTCCATCCACTAGGATGACTACTACCGACCATGACAGAGAGTGTGTAATATGTCGAAGCAATAGCTCTAACAGCTCCATCCACTAGGATGACTACTACCGACCATGACAGAGAGTGTGTAATACTATGTCGAAGCAATAGCTCTAACAGTTCCATCCACTAGGATGACTACTACCGACCATGACAGAGAGTGTGTAATATGTCGAAGCAATAGCTCTAACAGTTCCATCCACTAGGATGACTACTACCGACCATGACAGAGAGTGTGTAATATGTCGAAGCAATAGCTCTAACAGTTCCATCCACTAGGATGACTACTACCGACCATGACAGAGAGTGTGTATGTCGAAGCAATAGCTCTAACAGTTCCATCCACTAGGATGACTACTACCGACCATGACAGAGAGTGTGTATGTCGAAGCAATAGCTCTAACAGTTCCATCCACTAGGATGACTACTACCGACCATGACAGAGAGTGTGTAATATGTCGAAGCAATAGCTCTAACAGTTCCATCCACTAGGATGACTACTACCGACCATGACAGAGAGTGTGTAATATGTCGAAGCAATAGCTCTAACAGTTCCATCCACTAGGATGACTACTACCGACCATGACAGAGAGTGTGTAATATGTCGAAGCAATAGCTCTAACAGTTCCATCCACTAGGATGACTACTACCGACCATGACAGAGAGTGTGTAATATGTCGAAGCAATAGCTCTAACAGCTCCATCCACTAGGATGACTACTACCGACCATGACAGAGAGTGTGTAATATGTCGAAGCAATAGCTCTAACAGTTCCATCCACTAGGATGACTACTACCGACCATGACAGAGAGTGTGTAATATGTCGAAGCAATAGCTCTAACAGTTCCATCCACTAGGATGACTACTACCGACCATGACAGAGAGTGTGTAATATGTCGAAGCAATAGCTCTAACAGTTCCATCCACTAGGATGACTACTACCGACCATGACAGAGAGTGTGTAATATGTCGAAGCAATAGCTCTAACAGTTCCATCCACTAGGATGACTACTACCGACCATGACAGAGAGTGTGTAATATGTCGAAGCAATAGCTCTAACAGTTCCATCCACTAGGATGACTACTACCGACCATGACAGAGAGTGTGTAATATGTCGAAGCAATAGCTCTAACAGTTCCATCCACTAGGATGACTACTACCGACCATGACAGAGAGTGTGTAATATGTCGAAGCAATAGCTCTAACAGCTCCATCCACTAGGATGACTACTACCGACCATGACAGAGAGTGTGTAATATGTCGAAGCAATAGCTCTAACAGCTCCATCCACTAGGATGACTACTACCGACCATGACAGAGAGTGTGTAATACTATGTCGAAGCAATAGCTCTAACAGTTCCATCCACTAGGATGACTACTACCGACCATGACAGAGAGTGTGTAATATGTCGAAGCAATAGCTCTAACAGTTCCATCCACTAGGATGACTACTACCGACCATGACAGAGAGTGTGTAATATGTCGAAGCAATAGCTCTAACAGTTCCATCCACTAGGATGACTACTACCGACCATGACAGAGAGTGTGTATGTCGAAGCAATAGCTCTAACAGTTCCATCCACTAGGATGACTACTACCGACCATGACAGAGAGTGTGTATGTCGAAGCAATAGCTCTAACAGTTCCATCCACTAGGATGACTACTACCGACCATGACAGAGAGTGTGTAATATGTCGAAGCAATAGCTCTAACAGTTCCATCCACTAGGATGACTACTACCGACCATGACAGAGAGTGTGTAATATGTCGAAGCAATAGCTCTAACAGTTCCATCCACTAGGATGACTACTACCGACCATGACAGAGAGTGTGTAATATGTCGAAGCAATAGCTCTAACAGTTCCATCCACTAGGATGACTACTACCGACCATGACAGAGAGTGTGTAATATGTCGAAGCAATAGCTCTAACAGCTCCATCCACTAGGATGACTACTACCGACCATGACAGAGAGTGTGTAATATGTCGAAGCAATAGCTCTAACAGTTCCATCCACTAGGATGACTACTACCGACCATGACAGAGAGTGTGTAATATGTCGAAGCAATAGCTCTAACAGTTCCATCCACTAGGATGACTACTACCGACCATGACAGAGAGTGTGTAATATGTCGAAGCAATAGCTCTAACAGCTCCATCCACTAGGATGACTACTACCGACCATGACAGAGAGTGTGTAATATGTCGAAGCAATAGCTCTAACAGTTCCATCCACTAGGATGACTACTACCGACCATGACAGAGAGTGTGTAATATGTCGAAGCAATAGCTCTAACAGTTCCATCCACTAGGATGACTACTACCGACCATGACAGAGAGTGTGTAATATGTCGAAGCAATAGCTCTAACAGCTCCATCCACTAGGATGACTACTACCGACCATGACAGAGAGTGTGTAATATGTCGAAGCAATAGCTCTAACAGTTCCATCCACTAGGATGACTACTACCGACCATGACAGAGAGTGTGTAATATGTTGAAGCAATAGCTCTAACAGTTCCATCCACTAGGATGACTACTACCGACCATGACAGAGAGTGTGTAATATGTCGAAGCAATAGCTCTAACAGTTCCATCCACTAGGATGACTACTACCGACCATGACAGAGAGTGTGTAATATGTCGAAGCAATAGCTCTAACAGTTCCATCCACTAGGATGACTACTACCGACCATGACAGAGAGTGTGTAATATGTTGAAGCAATAGCTCTAACAGTTCCATCCACTAGGATGACTACTACCGACCATGACAGAGAGTGTGTAATATGTTGAAGCAATAGCTCTAACAGTTCCATCCACTAGGATGACTACTACCGACCATGACAGAGAGTGTGTAATATGTCGAAGCAATAGCTCTAACAGCTCCATCCACTAGGATGACTACAAGAAACAAAAAAATCTTTTAAGTGCTTATAACGCAGAAGAAGTGCCCCTCGGGGATGTGAAAGAATTACTGAACTGAAGTCAGTGAATTCATTAAATTAACTGAATTCAGTTGCTGTCCCGATATATTTTAAAACGGCACCAATGTTACAGAGTTTTGTACTTCGTTTACATCCTCCCACCATCATCTGGCCGCAAGATTAAAAATCTGAGCTCCCAATAAAAAGCTTTCCTAAGTGTGAAAAAAAATTTACAGAGTCGACCGTGCAAGCACAGTCAACTCTGTCACAGTTGCAGAGTTTTGCAGGGTTGCAGAAACCCCAATAAAAGCCAAAGGCAGCCTGATTCACAGCTCAGTTTGCGTTTTGACACTGAGCGAGAAATATCGTGCAGCACTCAACATATGTGTCTCGCTCACTGACCAAAAGCCAAATAATGTCACGGCAAACTCGTGCTCTGGTTTTATAAGGGTCTCCAAGCGCTGAAAACTCTGCAACTGTGACAGAGTTGCCTGGATTATGCACAGTTGAAGGAGTCACAATAACTGAAAAAACGTTCACACTTCGGAAAGCTTTTTGTTGGGAGCTTACATCTTTAAACCTTCCCTTGAAGAACTCGCCTCCCCACACATGCACACACAAGCCTACTTCATGTTCCCGCTTATGTCACGTGTGTATGCGCCAACTGCACTGCACTGATAGCCTGTGCATGCATGGGAACCTGGGAACTGCGCGCGGCCAGCAGAAGGACATGGTGCTGTGTTTACACCTGACGCTCTGCCCTTTGCTGTCGGCGTCTGCTTCGAGTGGTGTGTTTGTATCAGGTGCGCGCGGGTTGCCGCACGAGTGTTTATCCTGCCCTCATCATACACCTGGAAGAATCAAGCGCCCTAAATATTCCGTGCGCGAGCATGCCGCGCCTCACGTGCATGTCCCAATTAGCATGCATGTGTTTACAAGCGGAGCAACACAGCGGCCGAGTGTGCCAAATGTTGTCAAGTGCTCGGAACAACTGACTCTCACTAATTTGTAGTCGGGTGCGGTTTCTCACCAACTCCTGTTACCAATATCAAACGGATGTTAATGAAAGACGCTTTCTCAAATATATGGTACATGTGCCTTCACTTGTGGTCCAGTTTTTGCCGGGGAGCCGGGGTGGCCGAATGGTAGAGCGTTGGACTTCCAATACTCGGGTCGTGAGTTCGAATCCCGGCTGGGGCCAAAATTATTTGTGCTGGCTTTTCATCGTTACCCCGTGTTTGATATCACCCGTATGTGGTGGAAAAGGACGTTAAACCCCCAAACAACCACCCACCCAGTTTTAGCCTCTATATGTTCGTAGCGCCGCTGGGGGAACCGGGGTGGCCGAATGGTAGAGCGTTGGGCTTCTAATGCTCGGGTCGTGAGTTCGATCCCGGCTGGGGCCAAATATTTGTGCTGGCTTTTTCATCGTTACCCCGTCTTTGATATCACCCGTATGTGGTGGAAAAGGACGTTAAACCCCCAAACACCCACCCACCCTCGTAGCGCCGCTGAGAGGGAAAACTCCCGCTTTCGAAGCTCTGAGGCAGTTTGCCAGATAGAAAGATGTTTCATTGGGCTCAGTACTGCGACCGTTTTTCGTGACTTCGTGGTTTCTAATACTGGAAAAGTACGACTTTCTCTGAGCCTGCCTATGGTCCATTCCTGAACAGACTGGGACAGTCTTCTTTGTACTGTACTTACTAGCCATTCTCTCTATCCCCTTTCCTCCTATCAGTTCTTTACAAATCTGTCTTAACGTAATACTGTATCTGACGCCTCCGCTGCAACTGTTTTCTTTGTACTTATGAGCACATTCATAAGTTTTTAACTTGTTGTGCTCGGCCTTGTGGAAATTGTGTGAGTGCATTTTCTATTTGTTCAAAATGAATAAAAAAAACTGTTTAAACCAACAGACTGGGACTCGACAAAGCTTCTAAAAAATATCGGCGCTGTGTGTGTGTGTGTGTGTGTGTGTGTGTGTGTGTGTGTGTGTGTGTGTGTGTGTGTGTGTGTGTGGCCCACGCCGGGATTTGAACTCACAACCCGAGCACTGAAAGTCCAACGCCAGAGAGAGAGGGTGGGTGGGAGCTTATTATTAACGTCCTTTTCCACCACGTATGGGTGATATCAAAGACGGGGCAACGAGAAAGAGGCCTGCACAAATTTTTGGCCCACGCCGGGATTCACAGACAGAGAGACAGAGACAGACAGACACAGAGACAGACACAGCCTTCATTGTCGTGTTCTGCGTCAGTTTCCAATCGCAATAATCAAGGACGAGAGAGATTACGAAAGCGCTAAGCCACATAGAAGTCCCGCGTCGTGAGACACTCAGTGCACGCAAGAAAACACAAGCACTGTTCGGCAAAAACCATCGCCCCAAAACCCAAGCACAATCAATACCTACATTGTACAAAAACTTCCAGTGTCACGTCCTGTGACAAATCCAAATTAACGTGGCAACCCGACACCGCCCTCCCCTCAACCGATTGCACGCGCTAAAAAGCATCGGATTACCGGTCGGTGTCGCTAAGAGCCATCAGGAACGGTACAATGTGATCCGCTCCGCCGGTGTAGCGAGGAAAAAAGATCAAAGACTCCGGGGGATCGCCCGTAACTCACTGCGATATTGACCTGCCGCATGCAACGGGTCGGAAAAAGCTACATTTACAATGCAAAACAGTCCAGTGACTTCCGCAATGCCCCGTGCAGTGATGGAGGGGGGGGGGGCGAGGGGGGTGGAGGCAGTAAAAGGTGCTTAATTGTTTGTTCTGTGGGGGGGAGGGGGGGGGGGAGAGTCGTGATTAATGAGGACTTCATACGCGCTGGTGAAGGGGACCCAGTCAGACGCGTTTGGGTGACAAGTGCGCTCGTGTTGTACTCGCCGAAACGTTGCTCGTCCGTGTAATTACAATCAAATGCACAGCGTCCGACGCACAGGTCTTCGCTCAACTAATGTCAGTTGATCTGGTGGTGTCAAGAGCTTTTAACTTGACTCAGTTCCTGCCTGGTAAGTTTGGGGTTGTGCCGGCACCAGTGGCCTCACTTTTAAAAAAAAGTAATAATAATGAATTACTGGATTAAGTTTGGTTTAGTGGGAGTGTTGCACTTTGATTATACTCGTGTTTGCTGCAGTAAGAGCCGTCAAGGAACCGTTAACCTTGCCTGATTTTCGCGTATTATAAGCGCCAAAACCGAAAATGAGTCAAAAACGTATACTCGTCGTGGGCGCCGGGTACGAAATGTGCTGTATAGTATGTTGTGCGGAAACTGTGAAGGAAAATGTACGTTTCAACACGGACAGAGTCAAGGTTTTTACACTCCATCCAATCACTCTTACCCTTGGCACTACAGACTTCTAATGATTCGGACACCACAATCAGCAGAACGCAGATCAGAATGTGGCTAGCGTGTGTGGCGAGGTGATGATACGTTGTTATCAGCACAGGAGCGGTCTCTTATCAGACCAAGCCTTTGATTCGCTCTGACGTGAGTCCCCGCCAGTACAGGGGGAGATGGTCACCGCAGGGACATCCTGTCACGCATCAAAGGGCGGGGATGCTTCTAATGAGTTACACGGCTCTAATTCGTCTGGTCAGTCTCCAGATGTGGATGCTTGAACACCTGCCCCTTTCCCCCCGGTGCTTGTTCACCCCCACACACACATGTATACACACGCTCACCATTCCTGTCCATCACCTCTTCCTTGCAGCCTCAAGGAATGACCGGGGAGCCGGGGTGGCCGGATGGTAGAGCGTTGGACTTCTAATGCTCGGGTCGTGAGTTCGTATCCCGGCTGGGGCCAAAGATTTTGTGCTGGCTTTTTCATCGTTGCCCCGTCTTGGATATCACCTGTAGGTGGTGGAAAAGAACGTTAAACCCCCAAACACCCACTGACCCACCCCCCACCGCACCCCTCAAGGAATGACCACACCACCACAGAAAAATTAACTCAATTCCTACCAAGTTTGTTTGTGATTGTGTACTAGTGGCCTTATCAAAAGAAAATCATAATTGATGTCTGCATGGATTTAAATTTGTCTATGTGGAGTGTTGCGCTTCGGTAAGGGCCGCCAATTAGGAACCGTTAATCTTGCCTGATTTAGGCATACAGAGCCAAACTGACCCGAAAAGGAGTCAAAAACGTGGGATACTCTTACGAAACTGTGTTCATGCACTTTCTGATGACGGTTTAAACTCTTCAGCGAAGTTCCGGCTATCCAGACTTTGCTGAAACGCGGAAAATAGCATACAAACTCGCGCATGACCGAGGCAAACTTTGCCGGTTGGTTCATTGGTTGGTTGGTGTAGGTTTGAACGTCCTTTTTCCATTACGGTTGCTTACGGCAAAGACGGGGAAACAACAAAACAGATCCAGCACAATTTCTGGCTCCTAACCCACAGGAAACGAACTCACAGCCAAAACTATTAGGCATATTTAGTAAGACTTCGTAAGGACGATTTCGCTGGGCTGCGTAACCCATTTACATGTAACTTAGGCACGTTCGGGGTACCATCAGCTAATGGCAGCGCGTGAGACGCTCGCGGCCTCTGTAGCCGTATGAGCCTAGTTTACATGTAAACGGGCTACGCTGCTCAGCGAACTCAGTCCTCCTTACGAAGTAATACTCAACATGCCTAATGACAGTCCAGCGCCGTATAAGCACGGGGAGCCGGGGTGGCCGAATGGTAGAGCGTTGGACTTCTAATGCTCGGGTCGTGAGTTCGTATCCCGGCTAGAGCCAAATAATTTATTTGTGCTGGCTTTTTCATCGTTGCCCCGTCTTTGATATCACCCTATGTGGTGGAAAAGGACGTTAAACCCCAAAACACCCACCCCACCCACCCCGGCGTATAAGCTCAGCTATACATTTACCACCACCACCACCACCACCACCACTCATGATGCAGTGAAATTTGAAACAGAGATCAGATTGAAAATAAAACAACTCAAATCACACAGAGAACTCCGGACCAAGGTCTACCAGGCTGATCGCCACCACGTCAACAACGTGATACAGAGATTTCAAAAGCAATCACTGACATTGACAATGAAGCTTGCACTGATCTGCACTCCACTCTTCTTTGCCGGTGAATTGAATCGCGCTGCGTGTCTCAGGATTTAAGCCCCTCTGTAATTGATCCGTATCTTGTTTCTAGGGGGGGGAATGCACCGCACTTGGCCTTTTCCCGACAGCCTGTAGCCTGTCACTTACTCGTCATGATTTAGCGTGCACAAAGCTTGGTGGTCGATGAGCGCCTAATAATTATCCTTGCAACAGCTGAGGCCTACATCAATGGTTGGTTCCCTTATACACAATCTCTTGGGATTTTTTTTTTTTTTTTGGTGTGTTTTTTTAATGTTCGTGTGTGCGTGCATGTGCTACTCCGTATGTGTCTGTGTGCGCTACTCTGTACGTGTGTGTGTGTGTGTGTGTGTGTGTGTGTGTGTGTGTGTGTGTGTGTGTGTGTGTGTGTGTGTGTGTGTGTGTGTGTTCTGCCGCTCTGGATCATTCCTTTCCTATCCGAACTGATATTCGGACTTCTTTTTTTCGGAAGCACTGTTTTATGATTTACTGACGTGCGACTACAACAAATGGAAGAGTGTGGGTTTGGGCTGGTTCCTGGCAAGGGCAATTGGTGCGAGCTGAAGTTTAAGCAAATGCTCTCTCTCTCTCTCTCTCTCACACACACTCTCTCTCTCTCTCTCTCTCTCTCACACACACACTCTCTCTCTCTCTCTCTCACACACACACACACACACACTCTCTCTCTCCCCCTCTCACACACACACACACTCTCTCTCTCTCACACACACACGCACACACACGCGCACACACACACACACACACTCTCTCTCTCTCACACACACTCTCTCTCTCTCCCTCTCACACACACACACCACTGACTGTTACCACAACTGCTACTACCCCCTCCCATCACATACACTTGACACATATCGGCAGACATGAAGTCGCACCGCCCGACCCTCCCTGACGAGGAAGAGAGCCATCTACTTACACCCTCCTCCTCCTCTCCCCATTCTGTTCGAGTCCGATTGCGCCGCTATCGCTCTGCCGCTTCCGACCAGATGGCCGAAAATCCCACAGTGAAGTGGTTCGCGGGTCACTGGAAAACTGTCGCAAGAGTAGCGACACTGAAATCGCTGGCACAGCTATGGGGCCCGGCGTTGTAAACATGTCAACGCTGGCATTATCACCTGCCTGACTTATTAAAAGCGGGTCTCCTCTCCCCTTTAGCGGCTCAGTGCTATCTCTATGGTTTCGGACAAGCGAAGATTCTTGTCCAAGCCACAGACTGAGACGGCTTTGGGATTGACTTTGCTGGTTACATCGGCTTCGCGTAAGGCCGTGACACTTGCCTGTGCCGCGATGCAAGAACAGCGATATTCACTTTACTGCTGCGAGAGTGCGGCCAAAAAAATTGTCCATCGTCATAAATGTTGCATAAGCAACAGTTTCTGGTATGGGGGAGGGGGGGGGGGTTCATGTCAGTGCGTACTATGAGAATCCTATGTTTAACAATCCCCAAAACTGTGAAACGACTAGGCGGACTATGCAAGAGGGATCACTTCCGCATGTGCCGAGAGTGCGGCCAATAAATTTGTCCATCGTCATAAATGCAGAATAAGCAACAGTGTCTGGTATGGTGGGTTCATGTCAGATAGTGCGTACTATGAAAATCCTAAGTTTAATAATCCCCAAAACTGTGAAACGACTATGCAAGAGGGATTACTTCCGCATGTGAACTGGACAATGCTTGATATCGGTAGTGCGCACGCGCGCGCGCGCGCACACACACACACACACACACACACACACACACACACACACACACTGACGACCGCGCGCACACACACACACACACACACACACTGACGACCGCGCGCGCACACACACACACACACACACACACACACACACACACACACACTCACACACACACAAACACACACACAGCTTAAGCTGTCATGACTCTGCAACTACTGTATTACTGAAATGGTTGCCTAAATCGTTAGAAATGTACCTCCATTTGGAGTTCACGCCAGACCGCAACAAATCGCTAACTACTCATACCATTACGCAGTGCTGTTTGCGAGGCTTTCGCCTGTTAATTGACGACAAATCCAACCGGAGGTCAGCCGTGCCTTGCGTAACCCGGTGTTTACGCTTCATTGCACAACAGCCCTGAAATCAAAGGACTGTTTACCACAATCCATGTCGCTTTCATTGCTCTTCGCCAACGGGAAGTGTAAACTGTGACTGCTCGTGGTATACGAGTGTTCTGCTACAGATGGCGGGTACCGACCCTGGCAACCACTCCAACAGCATTTCATAAACATGGGCTCTGTCGTGTTCCTGTTTCATTGCTTCTCGCCGACGGAAATTTCTGCAAACTGTGACTGTCCATGGCATACAAGAGTCCTGTTACACCAGTAGGCTCAAATGTCCAGACGGCAGCCGGCGTTATGTCATAAACATGTGTTCTATTATCCGTAAATCTTTCAGTTTATTTATTTCTGTTAAAAACTCCAGCCATCTGCTATACCTATCATAGTTATAAATCGTTCAACTGTTGCCTATATTTCCTGTATATCAAGGCCTTAACTGTAACACGTGTAGTGTAATGCAGCACTATCGAGCTTTGAAAGTGGATGGGGTGAGTGGGTGTTTGGGGAGTTTAACGTCTTTTTTTCCAACACGTATGGGTGATATCAAAGACGGGGCAACGAGAAATACCGTGGCTCCAGCACAAATATTGGGAACCAGCCGGGATTCGAACTCATGACCCGAGCATTGAGAGTCCAACGCTCCACCCTATCCGGCTATCCCGGCTCCCCAATCTTTGACAGGAATCCGTGTCGACTGAGGTTTGGAATTCGAGCGGCGGTTGAGTTAACATTGGTTTTATTTTTCCTGTTCTGCTGGGTTTAGTTGTCTTTTTGCCTACAGGACGTCTGGGATTTTGTGTTCTGGTGTTAAAACAAGGAGTACAGTTAGAAATTAAGTATAGTGCGTTTATCAAAGAGGAAAAGTTGATCCTGAATCTAAGATATTCCACGTGACAGGTAGGGCTCTCAGTGTCTCCATTTCTTCTCGGCATAAGTCAAAATTTCACTGAAAACGCGAGTTGGAAAAAATACGAAGTACCGAAATTAGCGTACATTGTACCTCCGGAGAGCCTCCAGTGACAATGACGTAAAAAGCAAGCACGCTTAGTAATCGATGTGTGCTCCTATAACCTTCATCAGCCAGCAAGAAACACTGACGTCAGAAAATGACGTCAAAGTATTGTTTTGGCTTGTTTCACTTATGCCGAGAAAAAAACGGGGAAACTGAGAGCCCTTACTGTCATGAAATATATTAGGTCAGTACGCCGGTCCAGGATTATCTTTTCTCTCTTTGACAAGTATACGAAAATGGCTCCACAATAAGTTATCGCAGAAAACAAGGCCATTCCCCAGCATGCACAGACCCATCCCCACTTCTGCCCCTGTTCCCCCCCCCCCCACCACCACCACCACCACACACACACCTTGTTACAGGACACTACGCATTCCCCTTGACCACCGTTACGCCAAAAGGTGTGACACTAACCTGCATAATCACGTGGCAATTAAACGCCCCCCTGCCGGTCAGGGCCGATAAACACATCTGGCGTGAAAGAGTTGCTCGCCCTTCGGTATCCGCGAGCGCCGTCAGGTGGTACCCTGGTCCCTCGTGCTGGTGCCAGCGGCCGCCAGCGTCTGACCACGCTGTTCACGGTGCCTTGTTGACATCACTGATCTGCAACAGACCGTCAGTAGATTAGAGAAATCCCGAGCAGATGTGAATGCATCATTAGCTGCAAGTCCCAACGTTTCAAGACTGTACATGTAATACTAGTACAGTGGTTGTAACTTGTAGTTCAGGTCCTGTTGAAGGCGCAACGCTTCCAGACTGAGCAAAGTAATACTTGCATTAGTCCAATATAAATGTTCACGAAGAGGCTTTCGGTGTTTGTTTGTTTTTTGTTTTTTTGTTTTTGCAAATGCGTCGACCAGTTACAAGCGCCGATGTTGTAAACTGATAAATGTTTTTCAGAGCTCAGTTGTGCAAGTGTGTACACGCACATGCATGTATTGTTTCCAGCAGCTTTTAAGACTCGGTATGTCTTCTCGTAGCGGTACATGAAATCAGAGAGAGATACGATGCGTTTATCTGGCGGCTTTGACTACAATAATGAAGAATTAGGTTTGCTACTCATAAACGGTAGGAGCACTGACTTTGAGGGGGTGTGTGTGGAGGGGGGGGGGAGGAGAGTTGATGTTGTTGTTGCTGTTGTTGTCGTCGTTGTTTTCAAGAGAGAAAAGGTCGTAGCGTCTACTTGTGTCCGGTCTGGTTATCGCAGCCTCGTGCTCATTCCATGAACATCAAAGATCAAGAGAAGCCAGCAGCTGCCTGCTAGAATATGCTCTACAATACCTATGCAGAGGGAGAAAGACAGGGGGACGGAGTCGTGCAAATAGGCTAACTCTCGTAATTAATAATATCGTGTGAAAAACATTCGTTTATACACTTATATGAAAGCCTAGGTACTAATAAAGTACATGGCGTGTATTTTGCACACCCAGTTTTAATGTGGCAATCGTGTGAATGCTACTCCTTTTTTTTTTTCTTCTTTTTTTTCAAAAGCTGCCAGCCCTCAAGCTCGTAATTATGATGAATATGATACTCATCTCTCACAGCCTGTGTTTAACCCGGTCGAGGTCGTACGTGAAACCAAAACACGCCAACAGCTGTCCCTCCAAAGAAACACGTGATTTGAATATTCATTAGGTCTTGACAGTGCCCTCCCCTGATCCTCTAGTTTCCAAGACAGGTGCGATGACAGTACCACTACCAGTACTTATCTCCCCTTTCCCCAGAGTATCTCCCCTGTCCCCCAAATTGCTGCCCTTCTTGACAGACAGCGACCGAACACGCTCATATTCAGACGTGCTCGGGTAAAAGGTGAGGAGATCAAAGCGGACGAAGAAGAAGGCTGTTTTTACAATGGGCTGGCTATGAAATATGACGCCTTGCAGCCTGGCGAGGACAAACACGATAGTCAGGGGTGCTAAATATTTGGGAGGTCGCCGTGAGGGGATTAAATGGTCGGCCAATTAAATTCAAACACCGCGGCAACGGTGTATGAAGGCCGGGTGGTGGGGGCTGGTGTAGGAAGTTTGAAATATTATTGTATCCCCCTCCACCACCACAACCACCAGGACCACCACCACCACCTGGTGAAATGTAAAACATCTACGTTTGACTGTAAAGCCCTGTCTGTTTCTATGGTTTCTATGATCATATATTCAGCACACAGTGTAGACACATGCGCATACTGTCATGTGATCAGTTGAAACTGTCACGTGATCAGCTGAAAACTGTCATGTGATCAGTTGAAACTCCACTTCGTCAGTTACCATGATAAACTCGCATTATTAATGATTTTATCCCCGCCGTTTAGTACATGAGTAAAAGAATTATATGAGATTTCATATATTTTTTTAAAAAAGGGGTATTCGGGTGACTGCCAAAACACGAAAGCAAACCCATACACAAGATGAATACATTTTTGATGGTTCCTGAAAGATCACAACCAGTGGATCAGACGGTCACTGTTAGTTAAATGGCAGTTTGCATTAAACTCACCCACCCACCCCCCACATTCCACCTTTCTCCCCCCCCCAAACCCCCCACCCCCCTTGCAGTTTGACCCGCCTTTAACCAAAACGTATTAAATGTACGAAACCTCCCAGGCCGGCACGCGCCGACGCCACGCGCCCCACCCCCCACGCGCGCTCCGGTCGTGTGTCAAAGGCCTTGCTCGTGTTACTTCCGTCGGGGTCCCCCCCTCCCCCTCACTCCCCACCTTTAATCTCCCTGTCCCACCCTCCGCGTCTCCCTGTCATCGGTGTCACAGTCATAATTATGGGTCGCAACGTTGTTAGGCAACCAAAAGAAAAATTACACTCGGGGCTAGAACCTGTTTTCTTTTTTTTAAAACTTCAAACCCCCTGACTATCGGCATACCCCCCCCCCCACCGGTTGATTTAAACATCAGATTTTTCATCTATTGAAGTATAGCCGTCAAACGGTAAATAACATTGTAAGAGAGTACAACAGGTAAAAACATACGTACGTCCTCATCTGAGCCAGTTTACGTAAAAGCATGGCGGAGAAATTAGCTTCAAAAATTTCCCCCCGTTTCGGTAAGATACAGACGAACGTAAACGTTTCGTTAGTTTCCCGATGAACGGAGTGTCATGCTGATTATCATGCATGTCACAAGCTTGATACCACTCGGTTAATTCGTGTAATAAAAAAGAGAGTCGGGGTGGCCTTCCAATGCTCGGGTCGTGAGTTCGTATCCCGGCCGGCCGGGCCCAAATATTCACGTTGTGCTGGCGTTTTCATCGTTGCCCCGTCTGTGGTATCACCCGTATATGGTGGAAAAGGACGTTAATTAAACCCCCCAAACACCCACCCCACCCCGTGTAATAAAAACACGTCATTCTGGGTCTGTACGTATGAGGTGTCGTTCAGTCAAAGCACGGCTGATTTCGCGTCCACATATAAACGCTGCCGTGTAGCACATTGAATTCAGGGCTGATAGGGGATGACAAGTAAAACAGACGTTGTTTTAAAAGCCTGTAACTTATAGCGGGCATGTTAGACTCCGCAATCAATATCTTCAGCTCCATGCATAATTATATGCTCTGAACAGAGCGCGCGCGCGCGTGTGTGTCACGGTGTGTGTGTGTGTGTGTGTGCGTGCGCATGTCAGTGACAAGGGGGAGGGAAGGGGGAGGTGGGAGGAACACGGGAGGGGGGAAGGGGGGTGGGGGTCTGTACAGGTAGGTTTTGACTCGCACCTGCCCTCTCAGCACGACACGCGACCGGCAGCTGGCACCCGGGGGGGGAGTGAGTGTGGAGTGTAAAGTGCAGAGCTTTCAGTATGAAATAGGGAGCAGTGTCTCCGGGCCAGACAGGTCGGGGCGGCCCTGGCCCATAACAGCTGCCGCTCGCACGCTACTGGCCACTTACGCCATACACCGCTCTCGTCATGCCACAACCTGAACCAACCCACCCACCCCCCCTCTCTCTCACAACACACACACACACGCACGCACGCACTGACGCATGCACGCACGCACACACACACACACACACACACACACACACACACACACACACACACACACACACAGAGGACTTTACTCTCTTATCTTTACAAACAGTACCGTGAAAAAGAGCCGGAACAAGGCTTTAGTTTGGACGCAGTCAGGTTACCACGGCGACTCGGCACAGACGCAACGTCCGCTTGCAATCAAAGCATACATAACTGACTAAAGCATCATATTAGAATATTGTAGAGTTTTTAAATAACAGCGTGCACACACACACACACACACACCGTGCGCACGCACGCACGCACGCACACACACACACACACACTGCGCCTACTACATGGGCACAAAAGCATTATCTCTTACAGTTACGTCAGTTCAAGTGTCTTTACATCTTTGCTTCCAAACGATTCTTGATCGGACTGAACAGTATTTAGCTATGGCTTTAGCTCGCTTAAAGGGTATGCCTGCCACACTCAGCCCACTCACAAACTTTCACACACACACACACACACACACACACACACACACACACACAGTGACACACACAGTGACACACACACACACACACACACACACACACACACACACACAGAGTCACATCCAACACTCACTACGTCCGGCGTTATTCAAGTTACGGTGGTGCACCCTATAATGCCGCGTTTCGTAGTTTGGTTGTATTTTAACATATATTACATGTAGTTGTACTTTAAACAGACATGCGAGCGGAAGACCAGAAAACCTGAACGAAACCAAGCACATGCTCTATACGGAACGCATGGAAGTTTCTCGTCCTATTACCATTAATAAAACTGACATCATTACTGTGGTGACGTCACAGCCTCGCTCTGACCCGACGCGCCGGGAAGATCGGCCACGGCAGCTGTTGAGCGAGCGGGGAGCGAGTAAGTTTGTATTTGGTTGACAGTACTTTCAAGGCCACAAAGGATGAACGTGAATAATTAATGCGTAAACGAGTGGCTCGCTACTATCTGCCTCAAGCTTCTGAGCCGAGTATCTAAATTTATTGCCTTCGAATGAAACGCCACCCCAACCATTACCCCCCCATCCCCACCTCCGCCCTGTACGGAGGGCGACTCTATAATTAATTATAGTCCTAGGTGTCGATAGTCCTAGGTGTTGATAGTCCTACGGTCGATAGTCGTGCTTGTCGATAGTCCGAGGATTTTACGCATTTTGTATGGATAGTCCCATTTGTTAATAGTCCTACGTTCGATAGGCATACGTGTCGGTAGTCCCATACCTACTCAAAGTCCCGTCAGTCGTACGTGTTAGCCGGCCCTACGTGTGATAGTCCTACTAGAAAAATTTAAAGGAGCAAAGGACTATCCACATATAGGACTAATGATACGTAGGACTGATGAGACTTCGAGCAAGTAGGACAATCGACCGTAGGACTATCGAGAATTCGGACTATCGGTGTCTAGGAATACTGGCGTAGGACCATCGACACGTAGGACTATTGACACATAGAACTAGCGACACGCACCCTCCCTGTACACACCCCTCCCTCCCCCACCCACTATCGATACAAAACTAACCCGGACGAGTTCTTGTCGCCAACTGCATGTACCCCCCTCCCCCCGCATCCTCCTAAACCAGCTCATTTATTATGCAAAAGCCAGCTGATGCACGTCCTTGATAATAACGGCGGTCTGGCAACCTGTCGATGGCCTGTAAGTACCCCGCTTCCCCGACGGAGAAGGTAACGACCACAGATAATCTTGGTACAAGAGACTATAAACTGCAGTCTTTGTTAGTACAAGTGCTAAGGTTACAAGGCGTAAGCCTTAAGGTTGGCTGTCTCCGTGACATGTTGCATGGACGCTGAAATGCAGCTAATGCTGGCTGGTTGGTTGGTTGGTTGGTTGGTTGGTTTAGGGTTTAACGTCCTATTCCACCACGGAAGGGTGATATCAAAATCGGTACGCAACGAGGAACAATCCAGCACAAAATTAATGTTTGGCTCCCAGCCGGATTCGAACCCACGACCCGAGGAGTGGCAGTCCAACGCGCTGTCATACAGATGTCATCCGATCTACACGCATCCAAGTCAAACACCGTCCCAAACAGACGCATCCCACTTAAACGCATCATGGTGACGAGCTGTCCTGTGTTTTATGTCATTTATTAACTCTGGTGCTGCTGCAGCTGGAGACAGGAGGAGTGAGTGGGGGAGGGGGGTGTGAAAGAGAGAGATTTTTGTAAGTTAACACTCCTTGTGCGATCTCATGTGTTTATTTGTTTACTTGTAGGTGAAGCCAAAGACAGATTTCCATTTATGGACAATAAACTTATCTCTATCTGTAATTAGTGTGCGTGTGGGGGGGGATGGGGGTATAGGATTTGTTCCGTCCAAACATTTTTACACACACCCTTGTCCCGTATCTGCCACCGGATGACTCTCGGTGGCTGAGTGGTGCTTTCTGTTAGAGACCTTGTATAAAACTATCTCATGCAACTTTGATGCGGGAGTGTCTGGAGGCCCGCCTGATACATAAATTACACGGTAATACTTCTTTACCCGCCACCCGCATGTCTGCGTCATCGCCTTATCAGAGCTCGGACAAAGTTCGACATACATAATTCATCTGACACCGGCCTTGGCATCGATGAAACGGCGAAAGTTAAAACTACTGTTTTTGGGTGGTTGAGCATGTAAGCACACCCCGTGAGCCATTGGGGATCACGGTTGTTTGAAAACAATTATCTTCTATTTACTTTTTTAAAAAAAAATCACTACGCGTCAAGGCAAATAACTGTTCAAAATACCCAGTGTCACACACACACACACACACACACACACACACACAACATCCCCACTGCCCCTGAGTCACAATAACCACTATCATCACGACCGCTTGCACCGAAACATTTCATTTAATTTCGCTCACTTGCATCGTGCGAATACGATGTCAGTACCCACATTTCCAACCCAGCCATCGACCGTCAGGTCGTACCAACCACTCGTGGCCGATACTTGGAATTTTTAAAAGCGACAATAAAATGGTCTGTCCGCCACCCTTTTGCATGGACCTTCGCGTATAAGTTATAACTTTCGCTTCGGGACCTTACAGTGCCTAGAACTGTACCAGACTGCCCCCAGGGGGCGCAAAGACCACAGGCGGTGCAACAGAACGACCCTACAAAGACATATCTGTACGTATGGAGTACGCGGGGGCCCAGATGGGTCCCTATTTATCAAGCACAACAGGAGGAGCGGGGCAGCACGTGTGACTGCACACAAAAAGCGGTATAAGTGTGGAGGTGGGGGCTGGCGTCAGCCGGGGCAAAAGCCGTGAGCCCCTTGAAAATGTAAAAAAAAAAAAAAAAGTTTTCTAGCTCAGCACTGAGCTTCTGAATAAGGAGTACTGTCTACCTCCAGTCACCCTGAACCTCCCAGGGCTTGTACCCGGGATTGGGGGGTCGCTGGCTGGCTCACAATGACCCAAGCTGCGGCCGCCGGCGCGTGCGACCGGGTAGGTACGGTGTAGGCAAATATACGGGTGGCCCAGGCCGGGTGCAGAGGGGACGAAGCACGTCCGGGTGTGCCTGCTACCCGGGTGAAGGGTCTTTGGGAAGTAACAGATGTTGGTCGCATGATCCAACAACATAAATCTACGATTATACGCTGGGGGGAGCCCCATCTGTAGGGCACGAGGCACGGTACTTTGTGCGTCACTGCTTCGCCCGACTTTCGTGTCCAGAAACACTTCTCCACAAATACTACAGAGCGAGCACAACGTTTCCTGTATGGTACATGTACATTACAGGGTGGGTCCGTTCAAAAACACAAACGGGCACCTGCACGACCCAGCCCGTACTATAGATGAAGTAGAGGCAGCCCATACGCTACTCCGAAGTGTTCAACAAGGCAGAGATCTGATTCAAACGTATTATATGGGGGTGCACAAGGGCGGGTGGGTGCTTGGGAGTTTAACGTCCTTTTCCACCATGTATGGGGGTGGGTGGGGTTGGTGTTTGGGGGTTTAACGTCCTTTTCCACCACATAGGGTGATATCAAAGACGGGGCAACGATGAAAAAGCCAGCACAAATATTTGGCCCCAGCCGGGATCGAACTCACGACCCGAGCATTAGAAGTCCAACACTCTACCATTCGACCAGCCCGGCTCCCCCCACCACCACCATGTATGGGTGATATCAAAGACGAGGCAACGAGATTAAAAAAAAAAGGTCATCACATATATTTGGCCCCAGCGGGAATTTACACAAGGAAAGGGTGGGACCACTCAGACATTCAAAATACAAGGAACCAAAGGTGCGGAGTATATCACGTGACACCTTCACGAAGCTCAACATGGCGAAGAAGACCGGAGCCCTCCTTCACCTCAGTGTCGCCTGAAAATATCAATTATTTAATTGATTTATATCGTAACAGTGGGACAAAGCAGCAAAGAACAGAATATCGTCGTCACTGTCGCTACTCGACATATAGGCCGCCATCTTTGTTCAAGGAGTTAAGGGAGAGCACTCTACGCATGTTTCGAGGTTGTTTCGCAAAACATGTTTTCACGTGTGTGTGTGTGTGTGTGTGTGTGTGTGTGTGTGTGTGTGTGTGTGTGTGTGTGTGATGTATTGTTTCAGAAAGCATGTTTCGGGCGTTTTGCCTTTCAAAACTTGTTTTCAGTGCGACATCGCCTTTATAAAATAATGTTGATTTGATCCGCTGTTTGCTCATCTCAACCTGTTGTCCTTGTCCCATCTTCCTATCCCGCCCCCTCCCCCCCCCCCCCCCCACCACCACCACCCCCAACCCCCTCTCCATTTCACCATGCCGTCACCCCCACATCATAAACAGGGGATGCTGCAAGCTGTGACCACACTAACGTAAAGATCCTGCTGAGGTGTCTTTTTACCTGGCTAAAATACCTGTGCCATAAATGGCAAGCTGTGACAAGGTGTGCTCGCCGTTAGAACGTTGTTGCTGGTTTAGGTCACACACAGGTGAACAACTCTCCCAAGTTTTGTACTTAAGAATTTAGATCTGTACGTCTGTGGCGCGTACGTGACAGTACGATCAACGAGGTGGAAACTGATTGATTTTTTTTTTTAACGAATACTCCCCAATCGATTTAAAACGCTCAAATCCACCCCGGATGACGGATAAAGCCAAACATCTACCTGTTGTTTTTGTTTTGTTTTGGTTGTTGTTGTTTTTTTTGTTTTTTTTTGTTTTTTCATGGTTTAAACATTTTTATTCATTGAAGCCCGATCACCGTCAAGCAGCAAACAGTAATACTGTACATTGAAAAAGAGCACAACAAGCAAAAAACTTATATACGTGCTCATCTGAACCAGTTTACAAAGAGCATGGCGGAGAGACTGGCGTGGAAAAACTGGACTGAAATGTAAAGACGTGGAGAAAAAAATTAAAAGAAGAAGAAGAGAGCAGGAAGAAGAAAGGAGAGAAGAAAGAGCATATATCAAATCAAGAGCACATCTACCTGTTTACCATACATACACCATCTCTTCAGTTTACAAATAATTATGGGCCCATACCTCGCACGTATCCTAACTCGTACACGTGGATCCCTTCTTCATGATCACGTGCCTTTGTTTGCTCGACTCGATAATCTATACCCTGTGCCCCTCTTGAAAAAAACTTAAATGGATTCTTAATCACAACTCTGCGTTATTCCACGCTGGGTAGGCCTGCAGGACGAATCATAATTTTAGGCTACCGTAAAGTTGTTCAATGACCTCTGCCCTTCCATCCCCTCGCCCACCCATGAGACTTTGAATTGGGGGGGGGGGGAGACTACTAGAAAGAAGACGGTATTAAACTCAGCGTGAACTAACAATTATCAAAAGCTAAAACCCCTTTCCCCGGTGGTTGTATGAAGAGCATAATACGCGGAGGGCGGTGCACTGAATCTCAAAACGAGGCTAGAGAGGGGGGCACGTGCGGGTGACAGCCGGCGCGTGGCGCTGTTCCGATAAATATCCACACCCACCCCTTGGCGACGGAGTAATCTGTCCCCTAAAGAAATGAAATGACAGAGTGTGTGTGGGGGGCTGGGAGGTTTGGGGGGGGGGGGGGGGAGATAGTACTGTTGAAGTACAGACAGTATGATAACACTGACAGGGGGAAAGGAAGGAGGAGGAGGAGGAGGCATAAGAACGGAGGGGAGGGGGTCGCGCAGGTGACTTTGCACAGCGATAATCCCCCTCCGTTGGGGGGGCTGGGCCGGCGCGTGCCTGGTTGTCCCCCTTTCTATGCGTTTCTCTCCCCTTGAATCAGAAATACGTCCCTTCACCTGCTCGTACAAGTGGTACCATGGGGAGAGCAAGATGCGCCAGTCCCCGTGTTTAATGATGTGTGTGAAAAATCATATTGTCAGCGTGTTCGAGCTGTGTGGGTAAAGGCAAATGCCCAGAGGCAAATTGTATTGAATCTCTCTCTCTCTCTCTCTCTCTCTCTCTCTCTTCTTCTTCTTCTTTTTAATTCTCTCGTGCTTTTATACCATCATAGTGTATGTAACTCGTAACTTAGTTTTTAACGGCAAGTTCAAACAATGGTTTTTGCAACCAACATCTTCTACCGTTGTTAACTGAAGCAAGCATCCAAGTCATTGTCTTCACACACACACACACACACACACACACACACACACACACACACACACACACACACACACACACACACCACCGCCGCCACTTTCAGCATCAGGATGACAATATGATTCAAAAGAACATAAAAGGGGGAAAAGCAGATAAATGTACGGCAGAGGAATGGCAATGATCGACCTCTGTGGAAACTGAATGATTCAGACCTTTGAAAATAATTTGAAGTCTAGAAAAGCCACGAGCGCCGGTACAGTTGAGAGAGAGACAGAGAGACAGACAGACAGACAGACAGACATACAAACAGTTTTTAGTGTCTGAGCTTTGGGCTTGATACATATACTGACATTAGAAAGGCGCGGGTTTGAATCTCGACC
>JACVVK020000333.1:47500-72500 GCA_018292915.2 Batillaria attramentaria | reverse complement strand
AATCCCCGACCATTAACGCTGTGTTTCGCGGGTCGACACTGGGCGTTCACTGGAAGACTGATCCGTCAATATTGATTGAACACGATACCCCTGTAGAGAGCCGTCAGGGTTGCACATTTAAGTCGGTCCCAGGACACTGACCTATAAAAATTTCAAATGTCCTATTTTTCCCACCTCAAGCGGACATTTGTCCTATTAAAATTTTTATTGCCACTAAGTGGCCAGGACACTGTGTCCTATCACTTTGCTGTTTCCAGGACACTTTGTCCTATAGAAGCTGTGGAAAATGTGCAACCCTGAGCCGTATGTCATGATAGTTACGCAGTGTGATTTTGAAGCTGAGAAAGTAATCTACATTCTATGGATTAATATTATTCTGTTTCAGTCGACACCGGCCGTTTACTATCCTGAGCACGGTAGATGTTGATTTATTGTCGTAAGTGATAGCACTGACAAAAAACAAAAACAAAAACAACTGCCATATATGTGGATCATACCAGGATGAGTTATAGGGGTGACAGAGATAGAGTGCGAGAATTTAATTAAAAGCTTTCCACAAATCGAGCGGGAACAAACAAACAAGTTATCATCAACCGTATCTTGGTTCAGTCAGTCCAGAGTCCCCTTTGCCAATGCGCATGTACGGTTATGTGGAAATAGGGCCTAAGCGCACATCAAATATTTGGCGCTTATACCCTTTATTCGAGATAAGGTTAACTTATGCTGACCGTGGACGTCCGCGTATTTGTAGACACTTTGCACGTGCGTCGCGGCAAAAACGGATCGTCGTAAGTTTAAATGCGTTATTCCATCGCTGTGGCTTCCTGTAACCAAGCACGCACGCACGCACACATCTCGTATAACCAGCTGATGCCTGTCAGCGATGAGCCAAAAGCGCTATTCCGTTGTTGTGGCTTCCTATAACTCTCACACACACACACACACACACACACACACACACACGGCAGTAATAAGTCAGACGCTGTCCCAAGAAGACGCATCACAGTTAGATGCCATCCCAAACTGACACCTCTCTCACTCACACACACACACACACACACACACACACACACACACACACATCTCCTTTAAACCAGCTGATACCTGTGATGGGTTGGAGGACACACACACGCACACACACACACACACACACACACACACACACACACACACTTCCTTTAAAACCAGCTGATACCTGTGATGGGTTGGAGGACACACACACACACACACACACACACACACACACACACACACACACACACACACACACACTTCCTTTAAAGCCAGCTGATACCTGTGATGGGTTGGAGGGTTCAGGGACTTGTGTGCACACTAGACCCGCTGCCTGTACCGGTCATAAACGTCCCTGGCCAAACAAACCCCTCGGAATTCACACTCGCTTCGACCACGACTAGGAAAGATATTGCATGAACATCTGACGCCCGGCTTAAAAAAAAAGAAAAAAAAAGCGGGTAATAAAACAAAGAGCTTCGGATGTTTTCACTGCACAAAAATGCAAACGAGCGAAACGAGGTAAAATATGTTACCAGCCGTCACCGTGACCCGGCACGTGCAGCACGAGAGGCTGTCGCGAACAGGCAATCAAACACCGCGAGAGAGTAATTGTACTGTGTATGCAGGCACAACCAAGAAGTAAAGTCCTTCTAGGCTGTGTTCAGCCGTGCATAATACTGTAAACTCAACGATGTTCTGGTGTTTTTGTGTTATTGTTGCAACAGTCCGTGTGTGGTGGTTGTTTTGTGTTGTTTTCTGGATTGTGTTTGTTTTTCATCAATTTTTTCTTCTTTTTTTTTTTTGCTCACTGTTATTAGCAGATAAATCGGACCACTCTTAAGTGTTCGTTACCGAAAAAGTGGCATTTGTGTCTGTGTTGATTTTGTCTGTTTGTAATATGAACTCAGCAGATAATATCGTCAGAGTGTGTGTTGACAAGAGAGAGAGAGAGAGACAGAGAGACAGACAGACAGACAGACAGAGTCGTTTAGAGTTTAGCCTTAATGATCATGATTTTCCCCCCATATATATACCGGTGTAGTCTAGTTATATCTCTGTTGCGTTGCTCGGGTCATGCTCAACCTCATTAGTGTGTATCATGTACAAATATAATTTGAAATGTGAGGACAAGCCATGTTGTCTTTCACACACACACACACACACACACACACACACACACACACACACTTGCAATCTCGACTTCCTGAAAGCACTCCCAGACACAGAAAAAACATCAATGAACGGTACGTTCCACGCTTGAGTGCGCACGATGAAAAACAACACCGTCCTTTTACACATGCCTAAATTTGAGAAACCAACAGTGCGTCCAAGCGGAACCGCCGTGATAAATTGCAAAAAAACTACCTGATTTGCATCCGAGCCGCTTCTGTCCTGGATGCTTTTGCCGCGGCGTTCATTTCCACGCTTCAATTGCTGATTTCCCCCTGCCACGCGAGGACACCCAATTATGAAGTCACGCATGGCTGAGCGCACGGACATAAATAGTCCCTGGCTAAAAGGCCACCTCATCTTGCCATTCTATCGGGATTATTTACCTTCAACTTCGGCGCAGCTTCTGTTCAATAATGCATCTGAGCTTGATAAAGCAGTTCTAAGTACCAGTCCGCCAAAATAGATAGTGCCAAGGAAACGATACAGGAAAAAGGGCGGAGGAGGGGTGAGAGGCGGGGGGCAAGAGAGAGAGAGGGTGGGGGGCGGGGGGGTAGAAATGGGGATGGAGGGGTGGTAATTTCGATCTGCTAACTCCAGGATATTGAGTACAGAAACTTTGTTCCCGTGTCAACTGCCTCGTATCAATCATTCAGCAGAAGTTAGCGCGAAGTTGACGGTAACAGCGTTAGCTGTGACCAGCCAAGCGTGTTGTTTTAGTTGCAGATGTTCTTTTGATCCCAGAACCACCGAAAAGCAAATGCGACCAGCCACCGTGTCACTCAGACTCAGAGCGACAGTTATGAATTGATGAGGTGTCGCAAACGTTATTAACAACTGTTCTAGCTGAAGATGAAAACGCTAGTTATCATTCCGATGCGAGAGACCTGCGCGTTTAATTAGATCCAGAGTGCTGACAGAATAAACAACAGCTTCCACGCCTCATGCGCACCAGAAGCAGTCGACAGCGTTACAGAACGCGTGAACACGGGACATCAAACTAAAACAATGTATTTATTTTTTGGCAGCTGTCGGGACGAAGTTCAAACGAAGTTTACGAAGTTCTGTTCAGTGTACTTACTTTTCATTTGAGACCGAAATTAAAAACAAACAAACAAACGGACTTTAAGCTTGTTTAAAAATAAATGTACGAATGGACGCGAGTCTAATCGGTGGTCCGTTACCTTGACACAAGTGACTGTTTTTGAAGCACGGGTGGGTGGGTGGGTGTTTGGGGGTTTAACGTCCTTTTCCACCACATAGGGTGATATCAAAGACGGGGCAACGATGAAAAAAGCCAGCACAAATATTTGGCCCCATCCGGGATCGAACTCACGACCCGAGCATTAGAAGTCCAACGCTCTACCTTTCGACCACCCCGGCTTCCCGTTTTTGAAGAAGGGATTAAGCGCATTCAACGAAAAATTGTCCACGACTGTTGGTGTCGGCCTGACAAGCGTATTCTCAAGTTTTAAACAGTTTTATTCATTTTGAACAAATATAAATATGCACTCTCACAATTTTCACGAGGCCGAGCACAACAAGTCAAAAACTTGTAAGTGTGCTCGTAAGTACAGAAGCATGTGCGGTGGAGACGTCAAATACAGTGTTATGATAGGACAGATCTGTAAAGAGATAGGAAGAAAGGGGATAGAGAGAATGGCCAATGAGTACTGCACAAAGAAAAATTCAGTGGGACTGTGGTTTCAACTGTGGCAGCGGGTTGGCGACTGCTAATCGTAATCGGAATTTAGGTGTCAAAGCGACCTGATATTTCTGTAAAGTGCTCTACAGTTTCAAAAAGACAAGCGTATTGAGGATTAAAACGGCTGACAAACTTCCCGACACATAAGATTACATGAGATTTACTGACGCGCAAAGAACTGAGAGTACCTCGTAATTTATAATTCACAGATGACTCTCTGATTGTATTGCATTAGCACACTGGCCTCTCTTGATTTATAATCCGTGCTGCATCTCAGAACCCCCCAAAACGCCCATAACATCACGTCATATCAGCCACTGTCTCCTCCCGCGGGAGAAGGGCAGAAATTGAAATTGCATGCAAATGACGAGTGGGCCGAAGATACTGTGTTTACACTTCATTGCCCGCCAACAAACCCTTTCCTTTTTCATCTCCCCGCTCCTGTCATCTTCGATCCATCATTGCTGGCTGTTTTATTCAGGCGAGTTTAAAGGCCTCTCCGGACCCTGCAAACTCCTTCCGCCCCCCCCCCCCCCCCCCCCTCGAATGCAACGTCCTCCCCTCTCTGGCCCACTGCCTTCCTTGGTTTTCATCCTCTGTCTTCATTATCTTTTACAAAAACTGGAAATTAAAGCACACGTACGCAAGCAGGGGGGTCGCTTGAGCGAGCGAGAGAGAGAGAGAGAGTGTGTGCGTCTGTGTGTGTGTGTGTGTGTGTGTGTGTGTGTGTGTGTGTGTGTGTGTCTGTGTGGTGTGTTGTGTGTGTGTGTGAGAGAGAGAGAGAGAGAGAGGAGTTAGTTTTATTTAGGAACAACTTTTTGATCAGCATACTAGTATTACAACTATTACAACTTGCTGTTGAAGCGTCTGAAAAAGTAACAGAAGGAGTACGCACATAAAACTCGTGACCCCATAATATTAAAGGACCACCTACACACACGTCAGAGAGAGAGAGAGAGAGAGAGAGAGAGACCTCAGACGACGACGACGACGACGACGATGCTGATGTTGATGATGCAGGACTGAGAGAGCCATTAGGTAGTTCCTGTCTATCTTACAAACTGTCCTGCTATGCTACTTTTGTAAAAACAACCATGCAAGAAATTAACAGAGAGAGAGAGAGAGGGGGGGGGTAGTAGGTTAGGCTTAGAAACAGAAGGGAAAATCCCCAAATTTGGTTAACTTTGTCTTTGCTTGTTGTGCTCTTTTCAATGTACACGTATTACTGTTTGCTGCTTGACGGTGATCCATGAATAAAATGCTTCAACCAACTTTGTCTTTCCCCTTATTACAGGATGAGCTTATGGCGAGCAGTGTCAGGCAAGCAGACCCCTACTCTTCCTCCCCTTTCCCATTTCCTTTCTCAGGCAGATGCTTTCCCTGATTAATTTCTCCAACTTTTACCACGTGCACACCCCGCAAGGCACGCCGCACGAACAGACCTCTAATACCCAGTCAAACACAATGACTCACGTACCCGACCTCAAAACTTTAATCTCAGATCCTCAAAGACTAGAGCAGACAGCGGGAAAGAGAGACTCGCGCGACAGGAGAAGAGGGGAAAAACGGGGGAAAATAAAAACACAACAATCAACGTGGGGAAAGAAAAGAACGCCGGAGCGCTAAGCCCTCCCTGCCCGGGCCTCTCGATTGGAAAGGAAAACAAGGCAGTGGAAATGTTTCTCCCAATTGCTGTCAAGTCAGATGAGGAAAAATGAGCAGAGATCAATACACATTTTCCGGGGGCAAATTTCTGTCCGGGGGGGTGGAGGTGGGGGTTGGGGGGGTCGGCAGGGGAGCAGTCGTGAGAGTGCACTAATACAATCACCGGACGTTGTTGGTGAATTTTGTCTGCGTGAGGTTCTACGTTGAATTTCCCGCGAATATCCAGGAGAAGGGTCCCGAGGTAATTTTGAAATCATCCAAATTGCAAGTGCTGCTGTAATATTGGTGGTAATAATAATAACTATGTATTGTGTGGGCGCTTTACCCAATTTCTTAAATTGGCTCAAAGCGCCGCGAGCTGAACCCAACACGCACGCTCACGTGAATCACACGCATTCTCTCACACACTGGACATGAACACATTACAATCACGAGGTGCGAAGGGTCAGATCAGCTATTTTAGTTTCGGAATTTAGAATTGCATTTTATTTTCAAATCTTGTGGGCTGGACATTTCCGTTGATAACATTAAAATAGCACAACAAACTGGGATCACATGTTTGTATCATAATCAATTCCCCCCGGTGATAGAAGTAGTATTGGTGTGTGTGTGTGTGTGTGTGTGTGTGTGTGTGTGTGTGTGTGTGTGTGTGTGTGTGTGTGTGTGTGTGTGTGTGTGTGTTAAGACAGTATGTGTTGCAGACTCATTAGTTTAGACGGTAATTGTGAAGCGCCTTGAGCTCACCTTGTGGGGATACTGCGCTATATAAGAATGTTATAGTAGTTGCAGTAGTAGTAGTAGCAGTAGTAGTAGTAGTAGTAGCAGTAGTAGTAGTAGCAGTGGGAGTACAGTCTCATGGTTTCCAAACTGTGACTGCGCACGACTACTACTGAGACTATCATCACTATGCAATCTGTTTCGAATACTTGTGATTTCTATGATCTGTCAGAACCTTTCCACAGTCTCCTAGTCCTAGGTACCAGCTTGGAGTGAACTTTGCACTGAGATACTCTTCTCCCGCAGATTAACATTTGGATATGTCTACAATTTCCCAAAACCCTTTTGCAGCTCAGTATTTCACGCCCTTTAGTTTCCTCTCTATTTTTTTTTCTTTTCTTTCTTTTTTTCCCCCTTCTTTTTTCCTGTCACTTAGTACTACATGTACATGTATGTGTATACTTTTTCAGAAGTTTCCTGCGGTCAGTGGGAGCCGGGGTGGCCGAATGGTAGAGCGTTGGACTTTCAATGCTCGGGTCGCGAGTTCGAATCCCGGCTGGGGCCAAATATTTGTGCTGGCTTTTTCATCGTTGCCCCGTCTTTGATATCACCCGTATGTGGTGGGAAAGGACGTTAAACTCCCAAACACCCACCCACCCTTCCTGCAGTCAAGATTATTCATTTTACAATACTGAACAAACATAATGAGTACCACCTTCCCTCCCACTTCTTCACCCTCAACCCCCTCCTCTGCTCCCCCTCTTCCCTTCCCTTTCCCCCCAAGCACCACTTCTCTCTAAAAGAATTAAGCTGAATGAAAGAGCTTTTTTTCTAACAGCATCTCAGGCGCTGAATGCAGTTTTGTCACGAGAAAAATCGACCCTGCGTGAGACCCGTTTCCGCAACTGATTACACGCGAATTTTACCAGGTATAGAATCAGGAGGGAATGAGACAAAAAAAAAAAAAAAAAAGTTTATAAGCTGCTTTGGAGTTAAAAAATTATAAAGACCATAATATCGGTTGTGTGATCGCTGTGTGATCGCCACTGCAATCACTCAACGCACACGAAGGCTTTTGGAGGCCTCCCGTGAAATAAGATTATGTGGAGAAATGGCCAGATGCGAGCGCTAATGACAAGTATTGTCGCGCGATCATCAGCCTAAAAGCGGCCAGCCATAACAGATGAAGCCGCCCGGGCGGCCGGGCAGCCGGGCGATTGGGGGTGCCCATTCTTCGCGGGCCAGTGGTGGGCACCCTTGAACTGTCAGTCGCCCATTGATCGGCTGCCCGGCTAATATTTTGCTCGGGAGAAATGATGGGACGCGAAAAGAGAGATCAGGGTGGGGGTTGGAGGTGGGGGGGGGGGGGGGGGGAGGGGGTGAATGAAAACAATATTGGGAGAGCGGTAGATGATTGGTGATCGGTCGTCGCGGAAGTTATTGCAGCGGGTTTTATTCCTCGCGTTCTGTTTCAGGGTGACGTGGTGAGGGCGGATGGGGGGTGGCTGGGGGTTTAGGGGGCGGTGGTGGGGATTGGGGGGTGGCTGAGGTGTAATTTTTGTTGGTTGTTAAGGGAGTTGTTGGCGTCAATGAAACCTTTTGCTGTACAACCCCGAATTTTATGAATGAGGCACAGCTCAGCTCGGTTGCTGTTGCCTTTATCTTGGTTTGAACAGTTTTATTCATTTTGACAAATATAAATATATGCACTCTCGCAATTTTCACGAGGCCGAGCACAACAAGTCAAAAACTTATAAGTGTGCTCATAAGTACACAAACATGTGGGGCGGAGACGTCAAATACAGTGTCAGTGTTATGATAGGACGGATCTGTAAAGAAAGAGATAGGTAGAAAGGGGATTGCCTTTATCTTCTTTTGACCAGGATGAGTTCCTGCCTCCGCTGCATCCAAAGCTGACGACTTGTTGCGCTTCATGGATATATATGTATATATATAGACGACAGCTTCGTACAGCGATTGACCGACGAAGAGTGTGGATAGGAAAACTCGCTAAAAGTTTTTTTTTTTACTGCTGCGACACTGAAAAATCGACTTTCACGGATGCGACTTTGGGGGTGCTTCTCTTGGTATGACACGTCTTACGATGTGGACGATTACACTGCCGGCGCAGTCCCGCAGTCCCAAACCACACGGACCTCCACAGCATCATCTTACCATCATGCTCATCTGAATTATCATGCCTAATTTTTAAAAAAAATTGCCCCAGCTTTCGAGTCCTTCGTGGATTCCACCCATGAGCAGGGAGGAACGCCACTGGAGCTGGCAAAGAGTTGGGACAGCTAAAAATAAATAAATAAATAAAAATAAAAATCGACTTTGTTTTACCGCACTCGCATCTGGCGAGAAAGTTTTAAATTTTCCTCGCCATTGTGTATTTTTCCACCCACCATGGCGAGTACTAAAATACTCGCCACTTTCAGGGCTGACAGGCGTTGCGTACTCCCGAACCCCGCTCTACCGATACTTCGATAACACCGCTCATCCCGGGCTCTCCAGTTATAATGGCGAGAAAGTTTTGACTGTGGCCCGAGGAGCGAGCGAGGGCGAGGACGCCAGCACTAATTAGCATCCGCTCTCTCTGCCTCTCATAAACCTCCATCTGCATCTCATCGGCTTAATCCCATTGATCCGGGCTCCTGCTGGGAGACAGATAGAGAGGAGGAGGGGGATGGGGGAGGAGGTGGTGAGAGAGAGAGAGAGAGCCTCTTTCTCAACGGTAAAGCTATTGCCACAATGACCATTTCCAAACTTGGCGTCGCTACTCTTAGCAAGAAAACTAAAATGAGAGAGAGAGAGAGTGTGTGTGTGTGTGTGTGTGTGTGTGTGTGTGTGTGAGAGAGAGAGAGAGAGAGAGAGAGAGAGAGAGAGAGAGGTGGGGCTGGTGAGAGAAAGGAGAGGAGGGGGGGGTGGAGGAGGGATTGGGAGGGACAAGTACCGGTTTTCTGGAACCGCTGCCAGCTCCAACGTGTAATTTCTCCGAGGACGAATGGGAGACACAGGAAGTGGAGACGGGCAGATAACGACTGAACCGCGGACGGCGCAAAAAAGGGAGGATTTGCATGACAGCTTTGCGGGGTAACACGGTAGAGGGGAGGGGGGGGGGAGGTCCAGAGGGGCGGGGGATGGGTGGGGGGTAAATAGGGTGTAGGAGGAAGGGTGGGAGTGTGCCGCTGATTTCATGCTACTTTCATTCAATCAAATTGTGGCTCTACTGAACCGGCCTCGCCGAAGGCACTTTGGCGGTCACGGGTTCGAGTCCCAATGGTATCGGCTGAACAGCCATGTACAGTTTATCCCTATCCGTTCTTCCAACGTTTACAGCATTCGTTGAACACGTAAGTTCCGATTTCCCAAAAGAAGTCACCCGCGAGGCATCCGGCAACAGCAATAACAAGACGAAAAAAAGAAAGAATACTAGCATAGAAGCATTATGCCGTAAAACATGACTGCCACAGAAAACTCTAGTGTTACTGAGCTTCAGCTCGTCGTCAGCATAAGACCATCTTCGTCGTTATCGCCACAAAAGTTGTCAAAATGCCCCTCCATGTGCATCATTGCTAAGATCACGAAGTGGTCGCCAAGTTCACCACCACCGTTATCGTCATTACCATCGTCGTCGTCATCATCGTCTCGCCATCACTATCGTCAATGTCGCCATTATCGATGTCTTCGTCATCGTCATGAGCACCGTCATCATTATCGTCATCGTTGTCATCATCATTATTATCGTCGTCATCACCTTCATCATCGTTGTCATCATCGTCGTCGTCATTATCATCGTCTTCATCGCCATTATCGTCGTCGTCATCATTATCGTCGACTTCAAAATCATTATCGTCATCATCATCTTCTTCATCATAATTATCGTCGTCGTCATCACCACCGTCGTCACCCTCCTACCACTCTAAACTAATGCACTAAACAGACATCTAAACTTAATCAGACAGCGTTGTAAAATTTCCCTCGCGAAACCTGACACCAGACGAGAAATCCCGACTGTCACCGCTTCACAGTCACGTGATCAATCCCCGTTATCACGTGACAACCTGGCGCCGTAAAACCTTGGTCGCTGTCTGTCAGTTACGCGAGCGGCGGTTCCATTACATCACTCTCGTCTTGTGAAATGGAAAGCCTCGGTTCCTGGTGGTCTTTTCACACACAAAGAACTTGTCTGAGTAATGTTATCCGGTAGTGGAACAGACCTGAAGTTGATGTGCGAGATAAAATGCAATGTGTAATTATATAGAGAGAACAGCGTCACCCAGAACGAACATTACTGCCTGAGAATGGAGTATGATTTGCAGCGGAAACCGTGAAATATATAAATTTTGTCGGGGGAATTGTCCGCGAGTAAAGAATCAACTGCGGAGGCTGTACATAGGCTTCTGGCCTCTTGCCACCGCGTCAGTAAATACGTGTTTGTGTAACTGACTTGGCCAGCGAAATAAAAACCATGTTTAAATTATTTTATCAAAGAATGAACTCTCTCTCTCTCTCTCTCTCTCTCTCTCTCTCTCTCTCTCTCTGTGTGTGTGTGTGTGTGTGTCAGTGTGTGTGTGTGTGTGTGTGTAGAAACCATTCACTGAGAGTAACATAAAAAATAAATGTTTGATAAAATACACCCGCTTCAGGCGTTCCAAACGTTCAGCCTGAGCTGAACATTGCCTCCATAACTTTATGAAAAATACACCAGGCTATTTTTCTAGGCGCCCATTTTCTGGATGCTTCCGATGCTTAGCTGAAAACAGCACCCATTGATTCACAGCTATTTTCCTTCACCCGAACCTCCCCTCCCCTACCCCTCCACCCAACCCCTCCCTCTCTCCTCTTTCAGTTTCCTGCAGGTTCATTACCATTCAGGGTCCGGTGTGCTGGCGTCTCAACGTAACATGTTATTACCGCACGACGCCCGAAACCCCCCTGGGGCCACCAGGCACAGCGTGAGGACGCGAGAAAGCTTAAATTAATTAGGACGCCAGAGTCGCTATTAGCTCGCTTTCAGATTCTAGGATTTGTGCGGAGAGGTGACACGGGCTTTGAAAACTGATAGAGAGAGAAAGAGGGGGAGTGTGTGTGTGTGTGTGTGTGTGTGTGTGTGTGTGTGTGTGTGTGAGAGAGAGAGAGAGAGAGAGAGAGAGAGAGAGAGAACGGACGACTGAACGAAAATTTATTTGAGAGAGAGAGAGACAGAGACAGACAGACAGACAGACAGACGACTGAACGAAAATTTATTTGAGAGAGAGAGAGACAGACAGACAGACACACAGAACGGACGACTGAACGAAAATTTATTTGAGAGAGAGAGACAGACAGAGAGACAGAGAGAGAGAGAGAGACAGAGAGAGAGACAGACAGACAGACAGACAGAGATTATTTGAAAATGGTGGAAATTTTGGTCTTGTGACCAATTTTCAAACTTGCCGTTTAAAAAAAAAAAACAAAACAACAACAACATTGGAACATACCGCCACAGCACCGGGAAAATGCTTTGGATTTTCAGTTGTCGGTTACAACGACTGAACGGGGATGTTTACCAACCAGACACCGACTTGTACTAACTAATACATGTATCGCTACAATCTGAAGACGTGTTTCATATCTATATGCTCCTATGTTCTAAAACAACGGCTCTAAATGACAGCAGTCGTCGCCCAAACTCTTTTCAAAGCGGCATAGCAACGGGGAAAAGGTCGCCAATTTTGTTTACCCCCCCGGTGAGCTTCATTTCCCAAGTGTGCTGGGTCAGGTCAAATCTCACTCACAACCCCTCAGGTGACCACCGCCACCGCCACCACCACCACCCCTACCTCCCACCCCAACAATAACTACCCACACACACCCCTCTCCCCCCCCCCCTTTCACTCCTTCATCAGTGTATCCAATCTGCCATCGCTCGGCGTAGACCATAAAAATAAATTAATAACAGAAGCGACAGGGTCGATGCAAAGTACCTTTTACGTCCAAAGACTGAGATTACTGGGCGGGCTGGGTAGGCTGGAAACTGGACGCCGCCGCGTTTGATGGGAGGCCATTGTCTGTATTGTGCGGGCTTCGCTACTGGCAATCAGTCGCGCCGTGTGTCTAATGCCAGCAGATTCACAGTCGTCACTCGCGAAACCCAAGCAACGGTGGAGAGGGTGGGGTAGCTGGGGGAGGGTGTTTGGGGGTTTAACGTCCTTTTCCACCACTTACGGGTGATATCAAAGACGGGGCAACGATGAAAAAGCCAGCACAAATATTTGGCTCCAGCCGGGATACGAGTGTGTGTGTGCGTGTGTGTGTGTGTGGGGGGGGGGGGGGGTTTTAACGTCCTTTTCCACCACATAAGGTGATATCAAACACGGGGCAACGATGAAAAAGCCAGCACAAATATTTGGCTCCAGCCGGGATACGAACTCACGACCCGAGCATTAGAAGTCCAACGCTCTACCATTCGGCCACCCCGGCTCCCCGGGTTAGCTGGGGGAGTGGGGATGATGATGGGGAAGTGGGGATGATGGTGGTCGTTTGAGGTTTAAAGTCTCTATGTTCGTGACGACGCTGAGATGGAAAACTGCCGCTTTCGAAGTTCTAAGGCTGTTTGCCAGATGGAAGGCTGTTTGCCAGATAGAAGGCTGTTTGCCAGATAGAAGGCTGTTTGCCAGATGGAAGGCTGTTTGCCAGATGGAAGGCTGTTTGCCAGATGGAAGGCTGTTTGCCAGATAGAAGGCTGTTTGCCAGATAGAAGGCTGTTTGCCAGATAGAAGGTTCTTTCATTGGCCCATCGCGGCCGTTTTCGGTATCACCCGTATGTGGACGAAAAGGACGTTAAACCCCCAAACACCCACCCAACCACCCGCGACCGTTTTCGTGACTTCTACTATTAGAGAAATACAAATTTCTTTGAGCCTGGGGAGCCGGGGTGGTCGAATGGTAAGAGCGTTGGACTTCTAATGCTCGGGTCGTGAGTTCGATCCCGGCTGGGGCCAAATACTTGTGCTGGCCTTTTCATCGTTGCCCCGTCTTTGACATCACCCTATGTGGTGGAAAAGGACGTTAAACCCCCAAACACCCACCCACCCTCTTTGAGCCTACAGTCCATTTCTGAACAGACTGTGACTCGAAATACCTTCTAAAAATAGCAACCAATCAGCGACGTCCTCGGTCCGCAACCAAATAACGTCGTCTGCTCAGTACGCGGTACACTTCTAGAACAGCGCAGTTAAGTACGCCAGTCTGTGTCACCACAATGTCAATGGTTTCATGTGCTATGTTGTGACCCAAGTGACTAATTCTCATGCACAAATCAAGCATATTCGATGGAAAGTTTTCCACACGCTGTAGTATGACTACGGGGTAGGTGGTACCGGGTGTGTGGAGTGGGGGTGATGGTGGTAGTTTGAGTAGGGTGAGGGTGGGGGTGGGTGTTCGGGGGTTTAACGTCCTTTTCCACCACATACCGTGATACGGGCGACATCAAAGACGGGGCAACGATGAAGAGCCAGCACAAATATTTGGCCCCAGCCGGAATACGAACTCACGACCCGAGCATTAGGAGTCCAACGCTCTACCATTCAGCCACCCCGGCTCCCCAGTGGTAGTTTGACTTTGACGTACAGCACCATTTTTTGTCTACACTGAGCCTGACCTCCAGCACAATGAAACACGTTGTTTGAGGAGTGGTAGTGGCGTTAACTTCTACATCCGCGCGGACAACTGTCACACACTTCATGCAGAATGATTTCCCGACTTACCAGTATTAAAATGTGAGTCCCGGCTTCTATCCCACCGTGTGCTTGCATCTGTTGTTTGGGATTCGTAAAATTCGCCGGGGAACTGGGCATACTGACTCTCTGAGTCATTTCCAGACAGTCACAGACTTGGAGGAAGGAGAGAGCCCAGGCTTGGGAGACAAGAGAGCTAGGCGCGCACACACGGTCACAGGCAGGACAGGCCGGCTGCACGTGACGCTGGGTGCTTGTGGCGGTTTCCTGGAACAAAAGACAAGACGAACCGGTATTTTCTTTCTGTTTGAATGCGGGTTTGGTTCTGATCTGATCAGGAGCCGATCGGGAGATGATGTGGTCATGGCGGTGAGCGATGGGATGAGAGTGTCGTGGAAAGGGAAGGGGGGTGGGAGGGAGGAGGAGGAGGAGAGGAAAGAGGATGGTGAAGTTAATAGTGGCCATGAGGTGATTAGAATTGGGACGGTGGGGTGGGGACCGACGTTGGCGGACAGTCGGGTGGGGGTCGGGGAGGAGAGGAGAGAAGCCAGGAGAGAGGAACAGAGTATGAAGAAGTTGTAACATAAAAAATACAGAAGAAATGTGTCAAGGTTCCTTTCACAAAAAGTTGCTAGCCTTCGCGTAGATGGCCGTATGTGTAGGTTTGCTGGGCGTAAAGTGAGGGCGCGGGGGGAAGGGGGGGCTATACTTAGCGAAAGTCATTTTGTTCATTTGTTTCTTTGTTTGCTTGGTTTTTGGTTTGTTTTTTGTATCAGGTTTGTTAATACTGTAGTTCGTTTTTGTTTTGTTTGTTAGCATTTGCTTGGATTTTTTTTTTTTTTGTTATTTGGCTCATGACGAGGGTGGGGTGGAAGTGTTACACGTTTTGTTTTGTTGTGAGGTTTTTTTGTTTTGTTTGTTTTTTTCGGGGAGGGGGGGGGTATGTTTATTGGTTTTGTTCTGGTTTGGTTTGGTTTGGTTTTGGGTTTGGTTTTGGGGGGTTTAGTATTGGGGTTTTTCTTTTGATTGTTTGGTATTTGTTTTTACTTTGTTGTTTTGTTATTTGTGTGTGTGTGTGTGTGTGTGTGTGTGTGTGTGTGTGTGTGTGTGTGTGTGTGTGTGTGTGTGTGTGTGTGTGTGTGTGTGTGTGCGCGCGTGTGTGTGTGTGTGTTGGGGGGAGGGGGGGGGCTTCAGCCCCACAGTCAGCCTGACAGGGGGTTCGAGGAGGTTGAAAAAAAACAAAAACTAAAGTTTAGCGCACAGTGCTCTTTAAAACACCTGCGAACGCTTACTTACTGAAAAAAGAAACATTTACAGAGTATACATATACATATACATATATATATATATTTTTTTTTTTTTAAAGACTGCCCCTTCAATGAGTCCCCCCCCCCCCCCACCATCTCTCCCCCCCCCACCCCCTTCTCTTTCCCTACACTCCACTCTGCCCAGCAAACATTGGTGTGTTCAACATAATTGCAAAATACAACCGAAGACGCTGTGTGGACAAGAATAGACAAACCCGCTGGCTTGGACACGGTCGCCGTGACAGTATGTGACGTGTGAGTGCGAAATGACGATGGCTTGACGGTCAGCATGTCGGAATGGTCTGTTTGGACAGTTAAAACGACTTCCAACCATCCGGGTCAAGGCTGCATCGGTAGGGTGACAAAACTGATGCGTTGGCTAGAAGTTTGCGTTGCCTGTGTTGTGTATGTCTTGTCTCACGACAAACTGCGACAGTGTCCGTTCCGGTGCACGCCTGTAGTACACGGTCTATCAACACGGAATCACTGTCGTTTCGCATGTAGATGCTAAGTGTTCCCGGATGTCTTATAACCTGCTCAAGTTAAACGCAAGAGCAAAACGTAACACAAACACAGCCTAGGTATTTATCCATTAGTTGTATATTTTCACACACACACACACACACACACACACACACACACACACACACACACACACACACACACACACACACACCGCGCGCGCGCGAGCGATGAAAAGTTATCGCCTCATGACAGCACGCAAAACTTTCTCTTGGGACCACGCTAATTTCCAACATAATGAACGAATGTCGGTAAAACATTGAAAAGCCTGACAGACTGGTCGTAAAACTTTTCACATCCACACTGTCTACGCAACTTGCTTTTGGCGCATAAAGTGCAATGTCTGAGTTTTTAGGGAGGGAGGGGTGGGGAAGGGTCCAGTAACGTTCCAAAACATGTTAGGAAAAGTAGGATGCGATAATACAACACATAATCTGAAAGTGAAACCAGAAGAGTTCGAGGTCTACGTTAAGGAGGGATGGCAGCTTGCGGGGGAAAAGTTGAAGAAGTTGAAAGTTGAGCCCGAGGACGACAAGTCTAGACACTGGCACAGGAAAACACAGACTGATTATGAGGAACATACGCAGCTGTTTCTTGAGCCTGCTCGTGTCGTTATCGTGGTGTTTTTCGCCCTGTGTCAGCTCTAAATCAGTGTCAAGCTAGGAAACCAATTCACGAGGCGGCGTGAGGGGGACATTTTTTCCTAGTTTTTCTACACCCACAGCGTCATGCCACGCGTTTGTCGCGCACGTGTCCCGTGTAATGAGCCAAATTAACTGCCTCGTGAGAAACGGTGACTCCGGCGGACCTTTCGCGTACGCAATAATGACCTGAAGCACTCATTCCGTACGCAGGGTTGACTGACCTGGGGTACTTTTTGCGTACGCAGAGGTGACAGAACACTTCTTGCGTACGCAAAAGTTTTAAGCGTTCCTGGTGGTGGTGGTGGTGGTGGTGGTTGTGTGTGTGTGTGTGTGTGTGTGTGTGTGTGTGTGTGTGTGTGTGTGTGTGTGTGTGTGTGTGTTCAATTTCCACAGTCACGCGAAATCAACGCTTTTCACTGCACGCGAGGAAGTTTCCAGACGCCGTTCCTGCGTACGCACAAAAAGCATCGGGGGGCCTTCTCGCTAGTAGGTTGTGTATTTTTGCTTGTTACACCGGTCCCCGGTGACGAAATTTAACACTGATGCCGCGCAGCTTCCTCTCGTTGAAGTAACAAGAGTGTCGCTCTGTCATGCTAATGAAACGTACAACCTGAGCCACGCCCCTGCTGTGCAACACTACGATCGGTTTCCTCGTGTACAGTTTGTTTACTCGACATAGTTGTTGAGCAACTCGGTGACGGTGCTAACTCAGTTTAAATCCTAGCACGCGTGTTACTGTCAGTGTCACAGTGCCACCCTTCAGACGGTCGCTAAACTTGTCAATGAATTTATTGTTGCGCTGGCCTGTTGTAGCTGAACCTGAGTGAATTCAAATCCCTAGGCCTCACGAGAAGTGGGTGTACACAGCTAATCAAAATTAAATGTGTTTTAAGAGGTTAAAACATAAAATTACCTGAGTTGACACAGCTTCGTCCCCCTCCCGAAACATCCCATCCCCCACTTTTGTAATGGTTGCGTCTTTTGTCAATTTCAATACATTCATGTCCCATATTTGGTAATTTATGCTGCAAATACTGTGTGTGTGTGTGTGTGTGTGTGTGTGTGTGTGTGTGTGTGTGTGTGTGTGTGTGTGTGTGTGTGTGTGTAAACTGGAAACGGGTGTGGGGGTGTTCAAGTTTATCGATTTCAAGGCCCACTATGGAGGTGTTGTGCTTGACACTGCTGACGTAATGCGATGCAGAGGTCCGGCACGTGATACTCGGACAGAACGTCGTCCGGATCCGCCGAACCTTATCCGCCGCGTACATCGCCCGTCGCCCGGATCAGCCGGCCTTGTGCATGCGTAATCTGAATATTGCTGGACAGGTGGTCGGCGCGCCGGTTGACACGGCACGTGGACTGTGCTCGCTGCCCAGGACGTGACAAGCAAGTGTCAAATCTCACCTACATGGCACAGAGTCACGCTAATCAACTTTCGTCTGCCAGCACCACCACCGTCTACTCTTCGTTTTTTGTGTGTGTTTTTAAAGACCCATTTTCCTTTAACACACACACACACACACACACACACACACACACACACACACACACACACACGACTGGGTGGCGCTGCACAGCGACAACGCGCTTGCCCTAGGACCCGCATTCCCGAAAGGCGGGTGGGTGGGTGGTTGTTTGGGGGTTTAACGTTGTTTTCCACCATATACAGGTCACATAAAAGGCGGGGCAACGATGAAAAAGCCAACACAAATATTTGGCCCCAGCCGGGATTCGAACTCACGACCTGAGCACTGGAAGTTCAACCGCTCTACATTCGGCCATCCCGTCTCCCCGGGGAGCGGGGGGGCGAAGATAGTTACTACTTACACACACACACACACACGCGCGCGCGCGCGCGCGCGCACACACACACACACACACACACGCACGCGCGTGGGACTACAAAAACTAAACTGAAGGACAGAAACAAACCTACTGTAAAATATGGATCCTCTTAGTTTCATCGCTCTCACAGCGACCCACTTATTTTGTCCTCAGCTAGCCCCGCAGGCCCCCTCGTTCCTTTATAGATCACTAGATGTATCGCGCCGTATAAATCGGCGACAACTGGCACCTGTGCGGAAAATGCAATAAAACCCCACGGATTACAGGCACTCTGGGGAGAGCTAACAACGCCCACATTATTGTGTCTTGAGTGTTAGTTGTATTTGTACTGGAATTTCCCACCATTCCGCGTTGCAGCTTACTCAGCGAAAAGAGTTGGATGTAGGTGTCTTAGTCTACCTACACTACGCTGATGGTATGAAGGTATTTCATGATTTCCGTTCTCTGTATCGGTCATTTGTCTTGCCGGAGACGGATGGTTTTTACGCAGTGAAGCAAAATATTACACTCAGGTTTGTTGTCTAAAGAGGGCAGACTGAAGTCGGCTCTTCGAGAAGGACTATGCAGTACCTCTGAGCCATCACGGCTCACCTCGTGCTCGGGCAATCCGGTGCAGGGGCTGAAAACTAAGGTGAAGGAAAGTGGGGTGTGTGTGTGTGTGTGTGTGTGTGTGTGTGTGTGTGTGTGTGTGTTAGGCAATAGATGGCAACATTGCAGTGTCCTCTCACTCTTCCCCGTCCCACATCTCCGTACTGACCTTTCCGCCTCCAGCATTGCCACTACACTCCATCGCCTCCTTAATATTAACAGTCGCAATGTCCCATCAAAAACATCCATTGATACTACAGTTGCAACTGCAAGGACAGGACAACCAAAAAAATAAATAAAATAAAATAAACGGAAAGGACCAATGCTGTGCGCCAAGTCAGGAATCGACTGCCTCCAGACACCTCGTCGTGGAGAGACACCCACCATGCAAGCAGCCACGGGAATCGAACTCACAACCCTGAGCATTTACAGATCAAAACCTTACTACGCCGGCCCGGCTGTCCCCGCCTCTCCTCCGTCCATCCATGCTGGACACACAAATACAACATCCCAGCTTGACGGCCGAGATAAAAAAAAAAAAATATCAAAAACAAATCACAAGGACAAATTTGGGGGATGGAATGAAATTTTGGACCCCCGCTCAGAATCGAACCTACGACCCCGAACACTAACAGCCCACCGCTCTAACCACCTCGGCCGCTAGCCCCTGGCTCTCCCTCTCTCTCTCTCTCTCCGCGCTGGAGATCCAAACACAGGGACTAACATACCAACGTGCGTGTGGACAGGTGGCGGGACAGTGCGAAAACCTGTCTTGATTATCGCCAACCGAGTGTTGACCGAGTGGCTTACAGCGAGCGCCCGCCCCCCTGGTAAGACAGGAAATAGTTGAGGCACATTTGTCTAGGTAATGCCCTCGATTTATGAATGACTGTCGTTTGCTTTTCCACCTAGAGTTCGGCCCACCTGCACGGTGTTGCTACGTTTACGGCTAGAGAGGTTGATCGGCGTGATTAAAACGGTGACGGCTGTGCTTGGTACAGTCAGTGGACAACGTGTTGATGTCTCAATTACGATGCCAAACTTTCCTGTTTGTCAGGTGCGCGAGTCATATCAAACGAACAAGAAACTGGCATTTCCTTGTACTGGGTGATTTTTGACTCGATTTGTCAGCGAAAATTCCCCAGCTATATCCCTGGCCACAAAGGGATTCGAACTGTGATCCAGGATCTACAGGAACATGCCTCAATGGGATCTTTAACGTGCACGCCTGACATGTAATCTATAGATAGATGTGTGTGTGTGTGTGTGTGTGTGTGTGTGTGTGTGTGTGTGTGTGTGTGTGTGTGAACGCGAAGCACTGTAAACAAGTCCGCACGTGAATTTTTGACTCGACTTGTCAACAAAAAATCCCCAGCTATACCCCTGCCCACAGAGAGATTCGAACTGTGATTCAGGATCCACAGGAAAACGCCGTCGTTAAAGGGCTGAACTTGCTGCATTCCTCACGCTTCCCCTCCATCGGCTGAGCGAGCGATCCTGCCATAAACAATTAACTGAATCAGACCAAAGCTTCTCAAATAAACCGGAATCACGGCGGCCCAGTTTGTTTCCTCACCTGTCAGCCTTTTGAAACCCAAAAATCACTGTGTATCCTGTTAAACGTTTCTGGCACGCATACCGGGGTTCCATTCAGACACCCGCTGGGCTCCTGACTCGATTACTTTTGATGTTTGATCAGTCAGTCACACGCGCAGGGGATCAAAGCGTAGACACAACAATCCTCTAATGCCTGGGTATCGAACAAACAGATCTAGGTGTCACTGTGTCAGTCGGTACGAACTCTGAAAACCACTCCTTTGGCAAGTGGGCCTAGTCACTCACTCACTCATGCCCGTTATGCCGTCTGGCATGTAGGGCAGCAACAAAGGATCGCCACTCCTGCCGGTTCTGTGCCAGCTTCTGAATGCTTCCCCAGGTGTGATGGAGGGTCTTGAGCTCCCCTTCCACGGTTCGACGCCAGGTGTTCTTCGGTCGCCCTCGTTTTCGCTTTCCCTCTGGTGTCCAGTGTAGGGCTGTGCGGGTGATGTTGTCTGGCTCTCTTCGGATGACATGTCCGATCCATCTCCATCGTCTTCGCATGATGATGGTTTCCATGCTGTCCTGGTTGCATTGGACAAGTAGATGTTGGTTGGAGATTGTCTCAGGCCAGAATATGCGCAGGATCCTTCTGAGGCTCTTGGTGTGGAAGGTGGACAGCTTGTTGAGATCACCCTCTGTCATCCTCCAACATTCTGAGCCGTACAGTAAGGTGGAAAGTACACAGCTCTGGTACAGTCTTAGTTTGGTCTTAGTGCTGTACTGGGATGACTTCCATACATTGTTTAGCATGCGGAAGCTGTTTCTGGCCTTGTTGAGGCGATTTCTGATGTCGCTGTCTGCTCCTCCATCATGTCTGACAATGCTTCCGAGGTAAGTGAACTCGTCTGTTGTTGGCAGGTCTTCTCCGTTCACTCTCACTGTTGAGGGGTTTTGGACGTTCAGCATCATCACTTCTGTCTTTTTGTGGCTGATCTTCAGGCCTACTTGCTGGGCGAAGGAGCTGAGACGGGATGTTTTTTCCTGCATGTGCTGGTGGGTGTGGGAGACTAGCGCTAGGTCGTCAGCGAAATCCAGATCTTCAAGGGTTGAGAAGAGGGTCCATCTGATGCCCCTCGATTGGTCTGCTGTTGTCTGTCTCATTACCCAGTCGATGGTCAGGTTGAAGAGCAGTGCCGACATGGAACAGCCTTGTCTGACGCCGGTCTTCACGCTGAAGCTGGACTCGCTGTTTCCTATTCTGCACTTGAAGTTGTTGTAGAAACTCTTGATGACAAGGACAATCTGCTGTGGGATTCCGTATGCTCTGAGGATGCGCCATAGACTTTCTCGATGGATGCTGTCGAAGGCTTTTTCGAAATCCACAAAGTTGATGTACATCTGCCTCTGCCACTCTGTGCACTGCTCGATGATGTTGCGCAGGGTAAAAATCTGGTCGATGCATCCTCTTCCTTTCCGAAAGCCTGCTTGCTCTTTCCTGAGTCGTTGGTCCACTGCTTCGGAGATTCGCTTGATAATGACTTTTGCTAGAATCTTGCTGGGTACGGATAGAAGGGTGATTCCTCTCCAGTTGTTACAGTTGCTCAGGGCTCCTTTCTTTGGGATCTTCACAATGACACCCTCCGTCCAGTCTTCCGGTAGCTGTTTCTCTTCCCATATAGCTGCAAATAGTGGTTGAAGATTCTGTGCTGCAAACTCTGGGTCTGCTTTGAATAGCTCTGCACTGAGTCTGTCCTGGCCTGGGGCTTTTCCGTGCTTGAGGGATCTGATGGCTTCTCTGATTTCTTCTTTCTCTGGTGGTGCGGTGTTAACATCCAGGTCAGTGTCAGGGTCTTCTATGTCTGCTTCTGTGGTTGGTGGTGGTCTGTTCAGGACTTCACTGAAGTGTTCTGCCCATCTAGCCTCCTGCTCTGCTTCTGTAGTAAGAAGCTGCCCTTGTTTATCAGCTATCGGCGTGTCGGTAGCTCCTCTATATTTGCCGCTAACTAGCTTGGTGATCTTGTACACACGCCCTTGTTCTCCCCTGCTGGCTGCCTCTTCTGCCTGACTTGCTAGATCTTCCATGTAGGCCCGCTTGTCTGCTCTTGTCATCCTCTTCACTGTCTGGTCTGCCTCTCTGTACTGCTGTTTGTATCTCTCCTTCACCCTCTCTGACTTGATCTCCAAAACTTTCTTCTTCAGGTCTCTCCTCCTCTCAATGGCTTGCCATGTATCCGCTGTGATCAACTCCTTCCTCTTCTTCTGTCTGTATCCTAGGCAATCTTCACTGGTCTGTGTGTAAGCTGTCTTGACCCGCTCCCACATGCTGTTGATGTCTGGTGGCGTGTGGTTCTCAGCGTCTGCCAGTGCTTGGAACTTGTTCTTCAGCTGGAGGACGAAGGCACTCTTTGATCTGGGGTTTCCTAGTTTCTCCACATCAAACTGTTTTTGTCTCATCTTACCTGGTCCATTCTTTCTTAGCTTCAGTTTCAGGGTTGCAGTGACAAGATGATGATCGCTGTTGACATCAGCTCCTCTTTTCACTCTGACATCTTGTAACGATCTCCTCCATGTCCCGTTTATCATCAGATGGTCAATTTGGTTTTTATCTCTTCCATTGGGGGAACACCAGGTGAGCTTATGGATTTCATGGTGTGGAAAGAGTGTTCCTCCTATGACAAGATCGTATGTTGTGCAGAGTTCAAGCAATCTCTCTCCGTTGTCATTCATGCTGCCGCATCCTTCTTTCCCCATGGCTCTTTCATGGTTTGTGTTGTCATTTCCAACTTTCGCGTTTAGGTCACCCATTACAATCTTCATCTCATGTTGTGGCATGTTCTCTAGCTCAGCTTGTAGCTGGTCGTAGAATGCATCTTTGCTTTCATCATCACTCTCATTGGTTGGTGCATAACACTGGATGATAGTGGTGTTGATGTGCCTTCCCTTCATTCTTATCTTCATCAGCCGGCTGTTGATAGGCTTCCATTCCATCAGACACTTCTCCATTCCTTTCTTCAGGATGATGGCTACTCCCTCATGGTGCTGGTTGTCATCTCTACCACTGTATAGTACCGTCTCTCCTGTGTTTGTTCTGTATCTGCCTGATCCTGTCCATCTGCTCTCACTGATCCCTAGAATGTGTAGGTTGTAGCGTCTCATCTCTGCTGTAACTTGTGCTAGCTTTCCTGTCTCATACATAGTTCTCACGTTCCAGAATCCAATTCTGGTCTTTGTTTTGGCACTCAAGACTTCCATCTTCCTGTCAGTGGCTTCCTTTCGGCTTTCACCACTGTCATTCATGCGAGTATCTTCCGATGACTCTGGAAGCCCGTCACACCTAGTAGTGTTGATTTCCTCTGTTGCTGTTTCCGTAACATGGATGTTTTTCCGGAACAGGATTGTTAGCCCTGTGTCCAACCCCCATACCTGGAGGACCAGTGAATCGCACTTCGTCAGGTCTCTACCCTTTGACCTGTCCGGCTTGGGTGGCCCTACCAGGAGACGAATCTCCCGCCGGCATAGCTCTAGGGGTCACTGAAACTCGCAAGCCCACCGACCTCGGCAAGGTGGCGATCCTTCGGGGGAAGTGGGCCTAGTAGTCTCAATGAAATATATTTCCGCGGCCTCCTAAACCCGTACAAATATCAACCACGCGATGCGGAGTCGCATCAACTCTGAACCGTGGTGTTTCACTACGTTTACCCACTGCACCGACCCGAAATGGGCTAGACGAGGTGGGGTGGGTGTTTGGGAGTTTAACGTCCTTTTCCACCACATAAGGGTGATATCAAAGACGGGGCAACGAGAAAAAAGGCCAGCACAAATATTTGGCCCCAGCCGGCGGGATTCGAACTCACGACCCGAGCATTGGTAGTCCAACACTCTACCATTCGGCCACCCCGGCTCCCCCGGCTAGACGAGACCTGCGCCGAGACAAGTGATACCTAAGAAGGAAAAAAAAAAAAAAATGCTCGGTGACAGGGAAAGTGAACAGTTCTGAACAACTTTGTGGTCAACGCGGTATTTTCAGAGGTCATTGCCTGCGTGAGTTGTCCCCCGTGCATACACAGAACCGCAGCATGCATGCATTTTTCGCGGCAACTTTGTGCTCTGCCACGAAAACTGCGTGTTTGCTGCGGCAAGGGAGACAACTCATGCAGGCAATAATCTCTGAAACAGGCTGAAAAGGTCCTGTGCTGTTGAATGCGACAAAACTCACCGCTTCTGTACACACTGTGAGATTGCACGTTGACCACAAAGTTGTTCAGAACTGTCCACTTTCCTTGTCACCGAGTATTTGTGTCTTTTCCTTCTTAGGTATCTCTTGTCTCGGCGCAGGTCTCGGCTAGTCGATTTCGGGTCAATGCAGAGGGTAAACGTAGTGAAACCCGATGGTACTGAGCCGGAGTCGCATCTGTCCCAAAGATTTCTTTATTGTTAGAGGAAGGGACGTTAAAACTCTCAAGCTCAACAACAGAGTCGCAGCAAACAGTTGCCGTACGGCTATTATCTTTGGACAGTGTGAGTCGGTGCCACGACCCACGTGTGTACATTTACTGAAAA
>JACVVK020000333.1:0-42500 GCA_018292915.2 Batillaria attramentaria | reverse complement strand
CACCATATTTAAAACGCACTTTTCACAGGTCTCCATGCACTTAACATAGTCCATGGTCCAAAAGGAGGAAGTGACGACGGGGCAAAGCCACGACTGCCCGTTTGCTTTATGCTATGGGTGTTTCGTTGTTGTTGTTGTTGATGATGATGATATTTTATTAGACTAAAATCTGTTCTGTTTGGTGATTTTGGCCTTTTCCTACCATGTATCGGTGACAACAAAGACGGGGCAGCGACAGAGAAAGAATCAATCGCATTTTTTTTTTTTTTTTTTTTTTTACAACCAGCCAGGAACCGAACTCACTAAACAGTCCGACGCCGGGTCAGTCTACAACAGTTGTGCCATCGCGGCTCCCCTGTTCTGCGGAAGCAGGTGCCCTCTTTTATGACGCCACCTACACACGTCCCTCGCATAACACTAATAAAATAAGTGCCAGGAACAGTGAAAGTTTTTCCGTGACCAGCGGTCAACCCTACACCATTCGACCATTCACCCACATGATGTCCATCTGCTCTCCGTGAAATCCTGACAACCACTCCCTCACACCGACAAGCCCGTCAGTTATACGACACCAGTAAAACCAACATAGAGTAACCCCCACACTCCTCCTCGCCACTCAGCAGTTTTCCCCACATCCTCTCCCGATTCATCCCCACGAACGAGTGAAACGATTATCCATCCTTTTGACTTCCACACCTTTCGGCGTACGGGTTCCTGTAGAATCAACCTTCTGACCTTGCCTTTTCTCTGCTCGCAAATTGGACATACGAAAAGGGGGTCGTTACTACGCTCTTAGGGCGTCTGAGGACTCAAAAGAAGAGAGACAGATAGACAGACAGAGAGTGACAGAACGACAGAGCGAGAGGATACGAGGAGTCCTTGGAGAAACAGAGAGAGAGAGAGAGAGAGGATACAAAGTCCTGGGAGAGAGAGAGAGAGAGAGGATACAAAGTCCTGGGAGAGAGAGAGAGAGGATACAAAGTCGTGGGAGAGAGAGAGAGAGACAGACTGAGAGACGTAGAAGAATTAGAAGGGTCAAAGGCCGAATCTGACCTTTCCCCTCTTGTGGTGGTGTCATTGTCCGCACCTTTTGGCTAAGGGGGGGGGGGGGGGGGGAGCAAGGAATAAAACGCCCACGGAAACTGGACACTAAAAGCACAGGAACCGAGCCAGACGTATTGTGGTCTACGAAGCAGTGTACTCTTTACAGCGCTGCTAGAATGGGCTGGACTGTCACTTGTGTCCATCGTGAAAAGCACCTCCTGAGCGAGGTGGCCATTTATGCTACAATGCCCATGGACAGGTGACAGTGTCAAGTGGGCGGGTGGGTGTTTCGAGGTTTAACGTCCACTCCCCGCCTAAAAGGGTGAGTGTTTCGAGGTTTAACGTCCTCTCCCCGCCTAAAAGGGTGAGTGTTTCGTGGCTTAACGTCCTCTCCCCGCCTAAAAGGGTGAGTGTTTCGAGGTTTAACGTCCTCTCCCCGCCTAAAAGGGTGAGTGTTTCGAGGTTTAACGTCCTCTCCCCGCCTAAAAGGGTGAGTGTTTCGTGGCTTAACGTCCTCTCCCCGCCTAAAAGGGTGAGTGTTTCGAGGTTTAACGTCCTCTCTCCTGCCTGGAGGGGTGGGTGTTTCGAGGTTTAACGTCCTCTCCCCGCCTGGAGGGGTGGGTGTTTCGAGGTTTAACGTCCTCTCCCCTGCCTGGCGGGGTGGGTGTTTCGAGGTTTAACGTCCTCTCCCCTGCCTATAGGGGTGGGTGGTTCGAGGGTTAACGTCCTCTCCCCGCCTGGAGGGGTGGGTGGTTTCAAAGACTGGGGCACTGAAACAAAGAACTGTGCAAAAATTAACTTTGGCACTGTAAGGGTGATCGACGACCTTGTGACTGAGAGAGAGAGAGAGAGACACTCAGCTACGTGACATTCATGACAGCTGTCTTTTAAGATTCACACGACTTGGTTGAGTCGACCACAAACAACTAAATTATTCCCTCCAGAAAAAAGGGTAAATCTCTTAACCAATATGGGTGTATTCGATTTAAGTCATTTGGTCTGAATGCCTGGACGCGTGTGCTTGCCACTTTGGGAATGCCATAATTATAAATTTACAGTACAGACCTTAAGTCAGTTCAATTCCAAATACTTTACTTTGCGCCGTAGGGTAATAAAAGGGTGATTGGACTGGCACAAATACGAAACATCTGGATAAGAAACTACGCCAGACGGGTCGAAGTGAACACCACAGACCTCCCATACTCTCTCTCATTCAAGATTTGCCTGGAAGTCTCCTGTCCAATCCAGCCGCCATTCCACTGACTTGGGTCCAGGTGCGTTCCCCATTCAGGTGATAATTGTGCCTGTTGCTCACAATACCCGTATCACCCTCCCCCCCCCCAACCTCCTCCTCGCAGTTACCTGTGGGAGCAGATGGGCTTCGGGAACAACAGAGGAATTGGGACAAATTGGCTGCTAATGAGCACAGGTCAATGGAGTTTTGTGTCTGCGAATGTGAACACAGCACGCGTCCAGCCTGCAGCCTCACAGACAGTACCGTAAACATGACGTGTGTGCTAAATCAAACTTACATGTTATCAGTCTGTATGGTATCAACACCGATTGCCAAGGTCAAAAGAGACTTCCTGGCGAAAACAATTGTACTATGTTACTCCGAAATATTCCACTAAAACACATTTTTTTTAAAAATTCATTCGAAACAATCAATCGGGAAAAAAAACAAAAAAGCAAAACCCTCCTGCATCCTGAGAGAGAGAGAGAGAGAGAGAGAGAGAGAGAGAGAGTCTAGATGGGTTGTGGCTTTACTTGTAACTTTCAACTTCTATTTTTTTTGTCGCGCAGGAAATCTGAGCCTGTTTAGACTAAATTAGAGTGAGAAGTCGCAATATCCGGAGAGAAATTACTCCAACGGTCGAAAATCTGTAATGCATCCCAGCTCCTCCTCTGCCTCCCTCTCCTCCCCCCGCCCTCCCCCCCCCCCCCTCCCCCCCCACCACCACCACCACCACCATCCACCCTTTAAAACAACAACGGAAAGAAGAAGTGTCTGTCTTATATAAACGGGCAAATTAAATCAAAGTAACGTTAACTAATCGATAAACGTTGACGGGAATCACATTCGGCAGAGACGTATCACCGGGCTTAGCGCGGGGAATAAATCAGAAACCTGACCCACCCGCTGTCAAAAAGGTCCAGTCACACGGCCATCCGCCGATACATCGCTCACGACATCGACCTTTTACAATCTCCTATCTCTTTCAAGAGAAAAAAAAAAAAAAACAAAAAGTAAGCACGGGGTGTGATCAAAATTGACGCGAGTATTTTCGGTGCTACCTCGATTCAAAAGTCAGTAGTACCGCCAGGAGAGAGTGCTTCCAAACACTAGCACTGAGTCAGTGAGTGTTTCACCTGAGTAGCACCGAGTGTTTCCAACGGACTGTCGCCGTGAGAGAAAGGGATCGTCTATCAACAAGACTTCGGCAGTCGCTGTGCTACAACGCAGACATGTGCGCATGCTCATATATCTCAGACGTAACAGGGTACGGGGACACGGACGGAGATTTCAAGAAACGCTATATATCTATTAAACATAACGTTGCGTATGGCACCCTAGAAATGCTTTAAAATTCACCCAAAAAAAAAATCCAGCAGCAAAAGACTCATGCGTAGAGTAAATTTCAACTAATTCTAATATTCCGGGTTTTTGGTTTTTTTTTTGCAATGTTAGCAGCGACCACATACCCCCTCATTCCTCTGTCGTCTGCTGGCTCTTAGGCCAGCCGCGCATGAATATATATATATATAAACAGTCCACAAACCAGACTCAAATTTCCCTAATTTTACTATTACCTCGTATCTTCTTCTTCTTCTGCGTTCCATCTGGCCGTCAAATTCGCAGTCCCGACATGGTGATGAACTGCTCCGTCTTCCGTAGGTCGTCGCTGTGAAAGTATGAAACTTATTTCCAAAACGCCCCAGCTTTTACTCAGCATACAAATTTTAAAAGGGACAAAAAAACGGTGTACTATAAAGTATATTTAACGTAGTTGTTGCTACTGTCAGTGTAGCCAGAGTAGCACTGGAAACACTCGCGTCCACTTTCACTACACCCCGTGATCTCTTGAACAAAACGAAACACAAAAAAAAGGAAAGACGCGTAATAAAGAAACCAGACTGGAGATAAAAACCTCACATGATCTAAATGAAGTTTCGCTGCAACGGGATGCACGTGCCGGGTCTCCGAGGACGGTCAGGTTACCAAGGGAAACGCAGGACGCAGCGTCACTGCCGGTAACTTGACGCAGGTGTAAAAAGCCGTCAGTGTCGGCCGTGTCGCGCCCACCATCCCTCAGGTGGGCAGTCAAGCCGACGGCTTCGTTATATTAACTTTTTCCTACCAAATTTCATTTTTAGTGGTTTGAGTATCACAATGCCGGAGGTTTCGTTATACACGGTATGAACTTTCTCCCGACCAAGTTTTTTTTTTCTTCTTTCTTTTTTTTTTTTTTTTTTTTTTTTTTCTTTTTTTCAATGGTTAGTTCCGTTTTCGTAATCTGAACAGGCCATAAACCTGGCATTGTCGCCAAGCAGCTTCTCTTTTATTCTAATTCATTTTCATGGGGGAGCCGGGTTGACCGAATGGTAAAGCGTTGGACTTCTAATGCTCGGGTCGTGAGTTCGTATCCCGGCTGGGGCCAAATATTTGTGCTGGCTTTTTCGTCGTTGCCCTGTCTTTGATATCACCCATATGTGGTGAAAAAAGACGTTAAACCCCCAAACACCCCCACCCACCCACCCTAATTCATTTTCATGGTTTGAGTTTTAAAAACGTTTTTTTTTTTTTTAACCTTCATCACCCGACGTGTGATACAAAAGTATTTTGAACTGAAATGAAATAAATAAGAACAGACATACTGCCGTTCATTTTTATTTAATTAAAGCGACAAGTTCGCCGGCTTAAAGCCAAAAACTCCGGTGGTATTTTTTCCTCTCAAGCCAAGTTCAGTTTCGTGAAACTCAAGACAGTTCATCAAGTCCACAGCCTACTTATGTTGAAATGGCAGGTAATGTCCTCTGTCCTTGGCCGGTGCTGAATCAAAGAAAATCTAAATTCAAAGTTTTGTCTTTTTTTTTTTTTAACTGGTCGAACCAAGTGTGAGGACCAGCGTTGATGTATTTTGGATCTCAAACCAAGTCCGATAATTTCAGCGCAAGTAAAGAAAATCTAAATTCGAAGTTTTGCTGTTGTTGTTGTTGTTGTTGTTTGTTTGTTTGGTTGGTTGGTTCGTTTGTTTTGTTTGTTTGTTGTTTTGGTTTGTTTGTTGTTTTTTTAATTTACCGAACTAAGTGTGAAGACCAGGGTTGATGTATTTTAGATCTCAAACCAAGTCCGATAATTTCATCGTAGCACTTTCCTCAAATAGTTTGCACAACCTTCAACATGATTCTGATCATATAAAAGTAAAAAGCACGTCACGATTCTAATGAAAATCATACTCTGATCCTTCTGATCCTACTCCCTTCTCCCCCCCCCCCCCCCCCCGCGACCCACCCGATTTCCTCCGTTCGTTTTTCCAACCCATCCTGAAACACTTCCCCTAGTCGATACAAGCCGGAGATTTTCATGCAAATAACCCTCGTTCCATACAAAGCTCTCGGGGCCGGAGCCCCGCTCATTGTACGTACTCGAGCCGAGCGCGCTGCCGCACATTGCAGGCAATTGGCAGTGTTTTTTGAAGGCCGTTAGCTGGCAGGGGGAACAAAAGGCAGGAAAGATGGGAATCGATGCGTAATAAGGGTACTGTCGGGTGGGGCCGCTGCTGATGGGGTGGATGCTGAGTACAGGACGTCACTCAGATGCTAATATCGCTGCGGCAGATGTTGTTTGTGTGGAGGGAGGAGGCAGAAGGGAGGTGGGGGGAGAGGGGGGGGGCTGTACAACGCGTTTGAGAGTCAGTGTAGCACGCAAAGTTTCAACAGCTTGAAATTTAGGAGGCAAAGCACGTATTCGAGTACAGCTCGATAAATAAGTGCGGACACTGTGTTTGTGTGTTTCCTACCCCCACCCGCCTGCTCGAATCATTAGGAATAATAGTTCTGTAGTGTTGAGATGACAGCGTGTGTTGTAGGTGACGCCAGCTGTCACTAAACACACACACACACACACACACACACACACACACACACACACACACACACACACACACACACACACACACACACACACACACACACACACACACACGCACCATGGATTCAGGGCGAACAGTATGTTTTCAATGTTGTGTCAAACCTGAGACGGCACCAAATTAAAAGTGATTTGATTTCCCTAAAAAACACAAACGACAAATGTCAGTCGAGTCACAGGTCGGAGCATCCTGACCTTATACTTAGTCCAGCAAATGTCACGCCAAAGCCGTACACGTCACGTAAAAAAAATAAAAAAAAACGTCAGCACATGAGGGGGCGATCGGCATTATCAGGCCTGACAATCAAAAAGTCAGTGACATTAGCAATGCTGTTGACCTTTAAGGCCGTTCTTAACCGGGCGAACCACCAGTCTGACGAACTTGTTCGGCGAACTGTGTATTGTATACGAACAGGGCAAGCGCGCACACATACCTAGTTCCAGAGGTTCGGCCGAACTAGTTCTCTTTCTTAACCGACCGTTAATGATATGCATACGTCATCGCCCGAACAAGCGCGGACTCGGAAGTTGAGACAATCGTAAACAACCAAAATGGCCGCCTTCGTAGATCGAGACGACCAGGCATTTGCGGTAGTTATCGTTTTGAGTGAACTCTTGGAAGCCGAGGAAGAGGAGAAAAGATGAAAAGAGCGCAAAAGAGGGAAATGTGAAGTGAGTCGATAGCCGCCATGCCGTCCGCCATTTTCCTCAACTTTGTACATGCGCACAACAGCTCTCCCCGAGCAGCCAATCAGAGCGCAGGATCGCAAAAGGATCGCGAGGGTTCCCACAACACGCTATGCAGTCCTCGAACCTAGTTCGCCGATCCTTTCGAACCAGGGTTTGCGCACAAGTATTTGGTCGGTTAAGAAACAACTTGCGCGAACCTAGTTCGCCGTACTCTCCGAACCTAGTTCGCGAACCAAAAGTCTGCCCGGTTAAGAACGGCCTTTACAATTAAAAAAGAAAAATAATAAAGAGCCAAATTCACTAATAAAGGTTAGCTTCAACCTAAACGAATGTGGAAACACTCCACGTAGTGTATAGTACAGTTGTGAATGATGTGTTGTATAGCATTCAGTTAAATGAAACAGTTCCAGTTTACTCGTTTACAAATTCGCACGTGTCACGTGAAGAGAAAAAAATGAATTACGCTAAAAGCTGAACCATTACAAAAGACACAAAAGTCTTTGTATCTGGCACTTTCTCCTCGAGGAAATGTTTGGAAATTTCAATCTTCCACTTACTCGCTGTCGCACCCCCCACCCCACCCCCAACCACCACCACCACCATGCGCAAACTAGTCACAAATTCATTTCTTAGTATCCGGCTAATTATGATTGTTGTCAAGTTCCTGTTGTTGTTGTTGTTGTTTGTAGAGTTTTTACAAGACCAAGTATTTATTACTTTCCCCGATTAACCACCCCCAACCACCCTTCATCCGCCAAGTTCTCACGAACTGTGAGACAAAAAGTCGTTACGACTTAACGTCTTTGAACTTGAGGGGAAAATAAAACACCCCGCCACAATCACGGATGTCCCCATGGTCATATCCCAGCAAGCTCCGCGCGGCAGATGGGCCGCTTCGCGCATTAATAATGCATTGTGGGAAGAGTTTGTTCCCCTCCCCTCGCTCGATGCCACCCCACTGTGCACACGCGCGCGTGCGTGCGAGATAAAGATCTGTAATACTGCGAGTGGTTCAGGGAAGGCCAGATTACTAAGGGTACCCCTGTCTATTGACACAATGCCGTGGCTTTGAACTTCTCACACACAAAAAAAGAGAAGGAAGACAGAGAAATAGAAAAGGAGCGAGTATTCTGATCGAACTTATTATTTACAAATCAATGCGCCGCGCGCGCTGGCGCATTAATCAGGGTTCACCGGGTGTGGGGTGCGCAAAATATGGATGGCGACTGCAAAGAGTACATATATTGATCTGTCATAAAAATGGCTAAATTAACTTTTTTTTTAACTGATTGAAATGAAACTGGAAGAAAGATTATCTGGTGAAATAGGCCCACGCTGGTTCCATTTGCTGTACATTCAAACATACATCTACTTTCCGGTGTGCTGAAATAAAACCCTGTATTTTTCTATTAAGTTTCAGTATTATTCTTTGTAAAAAAAAAAAAATGTAACTTCGAGGTTATCCTATCATTTCGGGGGCAAGAGGAATAGCCAGACTGGTACAGAGTTGGGAGGTGAAATGCTCGGGTCGTGAGTTCGATTCCCAGCTGAGAGCAGAAATTGTAGGCTAGTTGCAGTAGTCCTCCATGCCACCGTCATTGATACACCCTTAAGTGGTTCAAAAGTCCGCCAACCACCAAACGATCCAAGATTAAATACACTTTTATTTTTCAAGTGAGGTCTTTGCCTTCGACGTCGTCATTGTTAAAACAAAACACCAAAAAAGTTTTAAAAAAACAAGCTGCAACTCAACCAATCGATCAATTCGAATACGTTTTGAACAAAACGCCGCCCCATTATTCAACCATCACAACGCATTGCCATGTTCTCCACGAGGCCAGAAGACAAGCAAAGGCAGGAGAGAGCAGTTGCACAGTAAATGAAAGCAGCATGCACACACACACACACACACACACACACACACACACACACACACACACACACACACACACACACAGAGCGCAACATCACCATGCCACCACCAAACGCCTCAGGCCACCGCCACCACGCCAGCCCAGCGAGTGGGCACAGCCGAGTCCGTCCGTCCCCGCCGCGGGAGCCAAATATGCACGGCTGTCGCTTCTTCATCAATAATTCCGATCAATTAGTTTATGGCACCAATCACTTGCCACGACTCCCACCCCCGGGGGCGTGGGGACGCAGGCTGGCCTGCTTTCCCAGCCCCTGTCACAGGCAGTCTGCGGCACCGCGGTGTGGCTTCTGTGAATATTTGATCAGGTTTCTCCTGCTCGATTCCGTCTGCAGATCGTTTTGTTTCTCAGCGCCAAACTCGTCACACTGTCTGTGAGCCGGCGCCGAAGCCGCGCGGCACGGAATCAGATAAAAGGTCGTGTTGTAAAGTTTTCCAACTCGACAAACTTGCCTGAAGGGCATGGTAGACACGATTACTGCAAAATAGATAGCAGATCTGTAACAACTGGGGTGTTTGGTCCGGTGCTGAGCTGTTTGCCAAAATGTTACAAGCTCGTGAGTTTGTTTGGGTTTTTTTGTTGTTGTTGTTTTTTAAACACCAAAGACATTACACTGGCTACACTGAGGGAAAGGTCGAACATGGACCCCCACTGCAATCTCTCTCTCTCTCTCTCTCTCTGCCAATGTGCATGACCGTGTTCTCTGGTTCCAGATTTTTCCCTTCAATTTTGTTGTTGTTTCCTCTTCTTCTTTTTTTGTCTTTCTATTCTTACTACTTGCTTTTCTCTAATCTTTTGTAGTATTAGCAATGGCAAGTTTGCAAGCTGACGTATTTTTTCTGTCAAAACTTTTACCGTTGAGAAATAAAGTTTCATCATCATCATCATCATCTCTCTCTCTCTCTCTCACACACACACACACACACACACACACACACACACACACACACACACACACACACACACACACACACACACACACACACACTGACGCTTAGCACAAAAATCGCATTTATCTTTGTTCATCACCCTTATTACTAACTCCAGCACCTACAAACTAAACTGACATCTCGCGTAATAACCCATGTTCATCCCTTCCACTAAATCAATCCCCCCCCCGCCCTTTTTTTTTTTTTTTGGTACATGACGTAGGCTGATTGCTGAAAACCCTGTTTTCATGTAAATGCGACGCCATCTGGTCCTGGTGTAACTGCTCGTCATCTGAAAGATTTCCATTTATCACAAACAGAAATCAACCTAGTTGCCTCTCGGGCACGTGTTAAAAGGAAGCCGGTAACGGATGGTGGGTAGAAGATGAGAGGGTGGGGTGGAGGAAGGAGGGAGAGAGAGAGAGAGAGAGAGAAGGGAAAAGGTTGATGAAGGCTGTTTGGAACATGTGGTGTGTGTGTGTAACTCTACACGAGATCAATACCTACTTTACTGCCTTTGTTACTGTATGCTCCACCGCCGCTGTTTTATGTGCAAATACAGTGTGCACACCATTTTTTTTTTTTTTTTTTGGGGGGGGGCGGGTGGACCCCCTAGCAAAATGATTCAGGAAAATTACGAAACTACAGTATACATGTAGTATGACACACTCATGTGAGAGTCAAGGAACAAGTTTCAAAGTTTCAAAATCTCTCTCTCTCTCCCCCCCCTCTCTCTCTCTCTCTCTCTCTCTCTCTCTCAGGACAGCATGTAAGATAGGCAGCAATGCCTAAATGCTCTATCCTGAATTTAAAAAAAAAACGTTTCATCATCCTCTCTCTCTCTTTCTCTCGGTAGCCTAGATTATTAGTTTATCTTCGGATATTCTGTTTTGTTTTTGTTTGATTATTATTGTAGAATGCAGTGAGGGGTTCTTGTAAGATAGGCAGAGATGTCTACAGGAAGTATCCCAATAAAGTATCATCATCATCATCATCATCTCTCTCTCTCTCTCTCTCTCTCTCTCTCTCTCTCTCTCTCTCAGCATCAGGCCCTTCTGACGGCATTTCAACAACTATCAGTTTACTTTGTACAGTGACTAAAGTCAGCCTAGTTTTGCTGACGCTCAAGGTCGTTGGCTCTGCAAGACTTGACCCCTCCTGCGTCGACCGGCTGTGTGATGTCAGTCGGCGCACGTAACCGGCGCTAGTTATGACTTAACAGTGACGTAATAGCGGCTTTGACATCAGCGTGTGACAAGCGCGTGACGCAACGTTGACGATAACATTATTGGCAGGCCGCGCTTTAGACCCAAGGCGCCAGACACCTACGCAACTGTCCACACAGGTTTCATGGACTGACATCACCCCTCCGAGAACACACACACACACACACACACACACACACACACACACACACACACACACATGTAGTATGACACACACACACACACACACACAAAATGTGGGAACAGTGTGTATGTAACAACAATACATCTGAAATGTGACAGCGTCGGTATTGCATTTTAGATATGAGACCGGGCATACTCGGCCCCTACCAATTGATATTTTTCCCGGATTAGTTTTCTTCTTTTCCCCGTCTTTATTTTCGTCCCGCCTTCCCTCTAGCTACCCTTGTCACCCCTTTACCCGCTAGCTATCAGTGCCTTTGACCAGGAACCATAACTTGAGACTCCACAGCGATTGTCGTTCCTGATGATGTCTCGCAGTAGCCGAAATTAGTTGTGTTTCTGCTCGGACTTTGAGGTTAAATATCTCGCCGTAGCATTAACCTGTTGAGAAACTGTTTACTCCAGTGGAACCAGCGAAGTTAGTGCTGTTTAGATATGTTTAGTTTTGTGGCAGATGTTTGGTTTGAAGCAGTGTAATTGGCGATTTTGTGGTTTGTCACCGTCAAAACCGTGTCCGGTGGAGCTGTTTATACGTTCGTAGTAAAATAACCCTAGCTCCGATTTAGTTCCAACCTATATCCCTTAAAAGCCCTTTCCTTGAAGTTTCATTTGGTTTAAACCCGATCGGCCTAGGCCTAGTAGATCGGCTGCAATCTGTGATCAACCGGCCCCGAAGAAACACAAATCTACCCTCTTTCCCCTGTTGCCCCAGGCCTTCCCGAGGGCCAGGGGTAGCCGCTCCCTTTGCGGCCCGGGCCCCGCCTATATAAGCAGATTAGTCCCCTGGCCATGCGTCTTTCAGTTCGAGTGCACGTGGCCAGGGAGGACGTCGCCAGTTTAGTTTGCTGTTCGTCGCCAGTTTAGTGTCCGGTTGTAGTTATTTTCTTTGCCACACTCGTAGGAGAGATCACGTTTTTCCGATATTCTGCCATCACGCTCTCACTCTGCACTGTTTCCCTTTGGGGTTTTTGTGTTCTGTTTTGTTTTCCTGAGTGTCAGAATAAACCAACACAAGTCATAGCGACCTCTGCGTTGCGTCCCTTGCCTGCACACGGTTACAGATAAATAAAAGTTTTTAACTTTATCTTCCGTAATTCTGACTAGAAAAATGGAGAGGCCCGGTATAAATCAAAATGGAGGCATTATAAACCAAATTATTTTACAATTTGTTTCTAATATTTGTTTCAGTTTGTATCGACTGACGTCAGGTCGGTTGATTTTGCAGGCTTATGGGTAAGCAGGCTGAATGACTGGTGTTTACATGCAACCTTTGCAACATGGTTTCACAGCCTTAACATCATCAGTCACGTGCTGAGGTGTTTGACTTTGCCGCGCTATATTTATCAAAGAAATACAGATTACAAGTTGCGTGAACTGGCACACGTGAATTACAAGACAGCAGGGACTGACAATGTGTGATTAACATCAAGCAGCCTCTGATTATAAGTAGGGGATTAGTCACAATAACCCGCCGATTTAGTTTACAGGCCCATTTTCCCCAAAAAATAAATAATCTATACTCAAGAATAGTTTTGGTGGTGTCCAGTTGACTTAAATCATAGTATCAGAGAGAGAGAGGGGGAGAGAGAGAGAGAGAGAGAGAGTGTGTGTGTGTGTGTGTGTGTGTGTGTGTGTGTGTGTGTGTGTGTGTGTGTGTGTGTGTGTGTGTGTGTGTCTGCGCGCGCACGGGAAATCATGTCTTCCTGTCGTGATTCAGACGCACTGTCACACTCGCAAACACACACACACACACACACACACACACACACACACACACACACACACACACACACACACAGAGTGACAGAGAGAGAGAGAGAGAGAGAGAGAGAGAGAGAGAGAGAGAGAGAGAGAGCACCGTATTCAACTTAAAATAACCATGACTTCACTTCATCAGGCCATCCACCATTGCCTGGACACCACCACCCTTGCCGCTGAACTTAGTAATCATCCCCCCCTCCACCACACCCCCTCTTCCCCCTGCGCACGTTGACACTGAGTGATGTCACATCTGATCCCAGAAGCACGGCGATTTCCTTCTGCTCTGAGTGCCATTAGTAAGGCTGGAGATGACAGACGCGGGGAATCAGATACAAACGGAATTAACAGGCGAGCTCCGTGTTCTATACCCCCTGCCCTACAACGGGGGCTATCCATCAGACAGTGGAGCGAGTGATTGTGACAGGGCTCTTCTACACTGCAGGCGATCGGGAAATGCGTTATGGTTGTCAGTTTTGGTTGGGGAGGGGGGAAAAAAAAGGTGTGATAAGGTGGTTATTGGGTTTGTATGATAAGCGTGCGCGCATGCTAACGCATTGAATGATGAGTTTGGGAACGGACGACACACACACACACTCATGTATACACGCATGTCCTTCCCCCCTCCCCGCCCCCAACACACACACACACACACACACACACACACACACACACACACACACACAGAGAACGACTGAAACAATTCAGAATAATCAAAACCACAATGCTTGCATGCTATCTGCCCAGGACGGACGCTCCTTATCAGCACTTTTGAACACGGTTATAAATACATGTATAAATTTATGCTTTTAGGCAGCCAAGAACCAGCCGTGACATATGACCTCCAAACAGATAACAAACATCAATAACATCAGTCAGATGTTCTATTTTACATCTACAATCTATTCTATTCCACCATAGTCCTGTAAAAGAAACACTCAAAGTCAGGTTTTGAAGTCTCTGGAACAGTGGCAGAACTGAGCGCCGAAATTTTCGAAAAACTTGAACACAACTGTTGAACACTGAGTAAGAACGTCTCATGAAAATCCTGTTGATAAATAAATCGAATCGTGGTATTTGTTTAACTAAAACTTATCAAAAGGAACGGGGCTGGTACCAAACAATGCAATATGTACGCTCGGAGGTCGTTGGTTTTACGTCGAAGCAAGCGGCTGAGGAACAGCACGCATCGGCTCAAATGTGGTCTAAGGGACGCAACTCCTCTCTTTCTCTCTCTCTCTTGTTTATTTCCCAAAGTTGTGGATTTTAGGAAGGGCAGACTGGAAGACGGGTTTTAACGAACCTATACATCAGTCCTTGTGTAGTAACATACCATCATCATCACTACCCCTCTCTCTCTCTCTCTCTCTCTCTCTCTCTTTCACACACACACACACACACACACACACACACTTCTCATCTGGGGGCGGGGGTGTGTGTGTGTGTGTGTGTGTGTGTGTGTGTGTGTGTGTGTGTGTGTGTGTGTGTGTGTGTTTAGGCCTATGAAAACGAAACCTGCAGCAGGGATTAACATCGGAAATGGAACCCCCCAGCCCCAAACCGGTCTCCGCAACTACACTCCCAATCTCGAGTGCCCTGGCCGCGGCAACACGCTACAGCCTTCATCATCATCATCATCGCCCCCGACCATCAAGATCATCTCCGTCCACAAGCCCCGGGGCGAGAGAGCGGCAAGAGATAAATCTTGATCCATGAAGCTCTAAAAGAGGGCAGGGCCGTACAAAAGCCTCCACCATGAAAGGATAAACAAGCAAAGTAAATTAAGACAAATGGTTGCCAGCTTTCGGCTGGAAGGCTGGGATGCGGAGCGAAGCCCCGAAAAACGAAACAGATCCTGCAAAAAAGGAAAGAGGAGTACAAAGCGGCCGGAATATGGTGTGGTGAACTGTAGCGAGGAGGGGTGAAAAGCTAAGAGCTCAGAAGGATCGCTGATAACAGATTTATTTTTTTATTTTTTTTTTGGACTATGTTTAACTCTTTGACGACGGAGCGCAATTTCTGACACACGATTTCCTATAGGAGTTTCCTATAGGAAATCGTGTGTCAGAAATTGCGCTCCGTCGTCAAAGAGTTAATTGACCGGAGGAATATGACAGATTACGAAGCATTCTACAGAACGGAAGCTGGGCAGAACATGCATGAACGGCCTGTGATCAGTCACAGTGCAGAGTAAACGATGTGTAATCCGTGCACGTGTCGTGCTGACGAGGTGACTAGTTGGAGACTAACATGATATCCAGTGCTGACGCATGGTGATTCACACACACACACACACACACACACACACACACACACACACACACACACTGAAACATTTAATGTTTTTCAGGCGGCATCAGCCCATAAAGCGATGGTTACAAACACACACGTATGAATGTCACGTGACAAAACAAAAATACAGAAAAGCTGGAGGGGGAGAGAGAGAGAGAGAGAGAATATATCATGAGCGCGAAAGCACAGACGAACGGGGTTACACATGACTCAAAGCTCAAACATAACAAGTGCACTAAAAAGTCGATATTTGGGCTTCAAAACATTTGTCCAACTGCCATTGGTTTCAACTGAAAAGAACTTTCCGAAGTCGTAACCACGAAAACACCCAATCACCCTCCCCCCCCCCCCAATCCCCACTACACCCAATTATTCTGGTTAGAAACTTAGGTCCTAATGCACTTTACCCGTACGTTTAATCCTAAATGCCACTTTTTATTTATGATGCGATGAGACAGATTACAGACTTGCATCATAGCAGCAGGCAGCCATCCGGACAACGTACCAGTTGAGAGAGAAAGAGCAGACGCTTATTCCTTGAATTCGGGTCACTGGGGCAGACTGGTTCGTTCTGCACAGCTGCTTGCTTCAACTTTGCCTTTTTTTTAGCGGAAAAGTAAACATCCCCCTTCCCCCTCGTCTCCCATCCATTCACAGTCACACACCCCCACCCCCACCCCCCGTCCCCCTCTCTTTCTGTGTGCTGCAACGCACCCCGGACCGGCATGTGCCGGAGCAGGGCAGGTGCAGCCTGCGTGCCCCCCTCCCCCCACCCCTGCAACCTCCCCCTTATCTCTCCTCCCAAAAAATCTAGTTCAGTATTGAGCCCTGCGACTCACCCCCCTCCCTCACCCTCCCTCCAAACACACCCCTCCTTCATCCCTGTCACTTCCATGAGACAACAACAAGCAGTTAACTTGTTAATTTAAAGTCTAGGGTATGAACGGGGTAGAGTGGGGTGGTGTCCTGTTGCAGACGGGGGGAAAACCCAGCAATATTTGTCTTCTAGGCTCAGCTGTATTAAGCCCGAGCAGTTCAACTTTAAAAGTGCCCATGTCTAACTGAATTGTACGCGTGCGTACCTAACTTGGTGAGTCGTGGCGCATTCTCCGAAACACACAAACTCAACGATAAAGCTGCGGATGGTAGGTTAGTAACCTAAAAAAATCATGTAAACTCTAGCATATTCATCGCTGAAATACTTGGTTTGGCGACCGAGTGCCTCTCGTCAGTGCCGGCCATATCGCAAGCGACAGGAAATGCGACGTTCCCTGTCGCCAACACCGCAAGACGGAGCTCATGGAGAAGAAACCTTTCGCCGGTATGTTTTAAAGCGTACCCCGTCGCCAAATTAGGACAGTGACCGTACCAGCACTGGCGTCAGTGTCAATGTAGTTGCTTCCTAGTACTGTGTGTGCACGCGTCATATTACGCCAGATTGTGCGTTCAAAATATAGCTAGTCTCCGCACACAAAGTGTTTATCGGAAGTGTGTGAAGGGGAGGGGGGGGGAGGGAGGAGGGGAGAAGAGGGGAGTAGTGCTACTGGTCCATTCCACATCCTCTGAGCCAACGAGCTGACAAGACCTTCTTCTTGCTCTCCGTGGGTACTCAAACCCCGGGCCTTATCGGCCAGCTTTCCCTGTGAAATTCGAACCCCCGGCGACGCCGCGTACCTCCTCGATGAGGGGGCCCTGATATGCCTACTTATCTACTCGTGTCTGCTGTACTGAGCTCTCCAAGAGAGAGAGAGAGTGAGTGGGGGTGGGGGTGGGGGGTCGTTATTATCGGCCACCAACAGTGTAGGGGAAAGTCATCAAGATGTACGACTTCCGCTAGGGGAGAGTCATGGGGCTGTCCCCAGTTCTGACAGGGGTCCGTGTAGTGAGGGCGTAACGGTTAATAAGGGCTTGATGTCAGGGACTCTTGGGGCCGAGGGCCTGGTGCAATGCATCGATAAGGCACATGTTGTTTCAGGGGTCGAGGGTCCGAGCGTCGGCCATCTGTCTGTGGCCTTGTCTCCCTTGGCACTGCGAAGATAATTTTTGTCTCCCTTCGTATTGCTCACACGTGTGCGCGCGCACCGGGCACACGCACGCACGCACACACACACACACACACACACACACATTGAGGAGGAGGTGGGGTGACCAGAATTACATTGCGCACATGATACGGATTTTATGTCTCTCTCTCACACACACACACACACACACACACACACACACACACACACACACACACACACACACACACACACACACAAACACACACACACACACACACACAAACACACACAAACACACACACACACACACACAAACACACACACACACACACACACACACCACTGAGGAGGGCGGGGGTGACCAAATGTTCACCGCGTCATCCTTGATACGGACTGTAAGTAATTTGTCGCACATGGCTGCTATCTCAACGCTATAGGATTTCCGTTTTATCGCTGTCATCGAAATTGTCCAAACAGTGCCACATTGTCGTGGTTACAAAAACCGGATAAACGTCTTGACCTTCCCAAAAATTCTGCACAACACGAGAACGAACACGACGCGGACACAACCGCCTGAGCTTTCTTTTAGAGGAAAGCGTAAATGCCATAGATGGTGGGGCGTTTGGAGGAGTTGAGTGGATGAGCATGTCACACCACGAAGTGAGGCAAGTCAGCTCTTTTATCAGTTTGTCTGAAAGAGTTAGACTAACCCTACCTCCAAAAAAAAAATGTTCGAAATCCTGAATCCTGAAAACCAGTGAGCACGAAAACAACTAGGATGTTTAAATGCGCAGATGGCCACGTCCTATATATATTTATTATTAGTATCCGTAACACTAAGGGGCACTTCTTCTCTGCCACGTTCAATGATCAGTGAGGGAAAACGAAAAATACCTAGAACCCGATCTACTGTAATTTGGTTTTTTTATATTTAATTCTATTAAGTTGACTGTATTCCCTCAGCGTTCTGCCCAATGCTCGGGTCGTGAGTTCGAAACCCGGCTGGGGCCAAATATTGTGCTGGCGTTTTCATCGTTGCCGTCTTTGATATCACCCGTATGTGGTGGAAAAGGACGTCAGTTAAACTCCCAAACACCCCCCCCCCCACCCACCCACCTCAGCGTTCTGCCGCAATCCGCCCACTCACTCACACCCACCCCCCTCCTCGCCGGAATGTATATATATATATAATTTTCCTCTTCGTAACGGGACTATGAAATCCCATACAGGGGATTTGGTCTAGTGGTTAAGGCATCCGACTTCGGATCCTGAGCTGCTGGGTTCGAGTCCCCGGTGGGCAGGAATATGGTGGGATTTTTCCTTCCCATATCGAGTCAAATCCATGTGCAGACTCGTTTGCGGTGCCTGTCTCGCCTTCGTGTACACACGCACGCACATACATCAAGTGTGCACGCTAAAAATCCCACGTTCATCTTTCGAAGAAGAGTATAGGCTGTGGCCGGTGGCGTGGTAAACAGAAAAATACTGTCGCACGCACCAGAGTGAATAGCAGGGTGGAGGTTTGCACATAAAGTAGCGCTTAAACGGCAGCAGGCTTTCACTGCTTCGTCCTCCAGCCCTGCGGCGCCGTGAGCATTTCAGCAGAGATGGATACGTGCGCCGAGGAGAAGTCTACCATACCATACCATACCATACTTTCACTTCGGCCTTGACTTGCCAAAATGACATAAACGCCACGGGGTTTTTTTTGACACGCGTGTACCTGGGCCGTTTCAGCATCTTGGTGGTAGAGATGGCCCATAACCAGATTCTAAATCCACGGAAGAGGCACGCGGCGTGCGACACGATGTCACGTCAATCCACCCTGAAGAAAATGGAACGTGCGATAACAGGACATACATTTACGAGCGGGCCGGGCTGTGTGTCCGCTCTGGTAATCCCAAAACCACTGGGGCCCGCTAAGTCAGTCGGACATGACACGCCGCATTCAGCTTCTGCCACGGTTAGTTAACGTCCCGATATTGGATTCTCCCCTCCCACCCCCTGTTAGGAAAGGCGGGAAAAAAAAGCCGGAGGACACTAAAACGTGCCTGCAAGAGGTGATGAGGGATTAATGCAAGTCCCTTCAACTGTCCCTGAACCCTCGTGAGGGGCTTGAGTCCTGAGGACCCTTATACCCTGACTGGGCAATTCATCCCAGGAGAAGGAGCCCTTTAAACCCCAGCCCCTAATCCCGGCAGGTCCCGTTGACTGGGGTGGCCAAATCCCGTTTGTCCCCTGAGAGGGAGAGAAGTGAAGTGACACTTTGAACTCGTCGTTCTAGGCTCGCTCATAATATGTCGCTGCCCGCGACGTCATTAGTGATGAGGCGTTCCCCCAGGCACCCCACCCCCCAACCCTTTCACTGTCACGGCCAAAACCTGCGTCTCGTTTCGTTTTCGTTTTGACGCCCCCCAGCTCAAGTGAATCCAGCTCCCTTTCTGGCCAGTAATTCGACAAAAAAAAACTCCCCAGATCCGCGCCTCTCGGTCAAGTTTACGTTATTCCCAAAGCATGAACGCAAGTACCACATGACCCCCCGTCACTAACCCATATCCGTCGTCTGAAAGTGTGCGTTGTTTGTTTGTCACCTTCCCCTTCGCTTCTCAGTTACAAGTCGATACTATTTAATTTTCTACTGATCAAATTCCTTTTAATGGGCCTGCGTTTGCCAAGAATGAACACTGAAAGTACAGCTGGAAGTAAAGAAAGGATTTACGGTAAGAGATTCCATGCATGTTGATTCTGATTCTGCCGAGAACAGGTAGGGTTTTTGACACAGCCCTTGCACAGGAGATACCAAGCAATACTAGGGGAGGCGGACGTTAGGGGAGGGGAGGGGGGGAGGGGTCAGTCACTGACCAGGGCAAGGGTCAGTGAGAGATCAAGGCCCGCAGAGGGAGGATCAAAGTCTTGTGTCCTGTTTTCCCTCCTGTCCGGCTTCTGCTTGTCCACCAAACAATGCACTGCATACCTTGGACACTAGAATTCTAAGGTCAGGATACCCCCCCCCCCCAACCACCACCTCCATTTTTACAAACACACGTCTGATGTTTGTTTCAATAACCATAGTAAACAGCATTGAGAACCATTCTTCGTGTGTGTGTGTGTGTGTGTGTGTGTGTGTGTGTGTGTGTGTGTGTGTGTGTGTGTGTAGGGGGGAGGGGAATTGGTGGGGGTGGTTGTCAAAGCCTGAAGAAGTGCATTCATGATTCGGTGAATTTCAATCCTTTGTACCGTGGAAGTAGTACTACGCAGCAATTTCTTGTCATCCGGCCGTGTTCAAGTACTGTATTTAACGTTTTCGATATACCGCTATGAGTGTGGGTTGCCACACCCTACAGCCATCTACATGTCTGGCGAAGTCAGTTGCATCAGGGATTTTGTGCGTAACCGGCGTAGCATTCAGAGTCAAAGTTTTAGGAATGATTTTTCGGAGCGCCGCACCTACCGGTATCGTAGTTTGTCCACGAAAATAGTTCATCGCAACACCAACATGTGCACACACCCAAGTCCTAGATAAAACAAATTTATGAAAAATAAACCGTGCAAAGCGTTCTGGCGAATGTGTTATATGGGAAAGTATTCTTGCTGCCCCCCCCCCCCCCCAAAAAAAAAAAAACCGACTACACAATGCCAGATTGAGAGAACCCCACGAACCACTCTCCTTCCACAGCTAGCAACCCCACCCCATACCCCACCTCCCACCCTGGTGTGTTCAGGGAATACAGACACGTGTGCCTCCCTCCCCCCCCCCCCCCAGCGATAACATCTGGCGTCTTGGCCTGGTCGCATTTGTTTTGAACTTGAGAAAACCATATCCTTCAACACTAACAAGAACTGAGCCATGTGGTCTGCACTTGTTTACAATCTGTTCACTAATCTCTCGTCTTGTTGAGTTTCAAACTTTTAGTTTGCTATGTAATCATATCAGCAAAGTGAATACGCCATTGATTTGAACTGTGTTAGTATGATGACTGTTGTTTTAGGTTTCGCTTTATTTTTAATTTTATATTGATTACACACCCAACCTATTGTCACTGTTCCCATTTAAAATAAGTGGAGTTTACTGTTTAGAATGAGGCGTTAGTAAACGTATGTATTTACCGCACTGCACACACACACACACACACACACACTCTCTCTCTCTCTCTCTCTCTCTCACACACACACACACACACACACACACTCTCTCTCTCTCTCTCTCACACACACACACACACACACACAGTGACTCTCTCTCTCTCTCTCTCTCTCTCTCTCTCTCTCTCTCTCTCTCACACACACACACACACACACACACACACACACGGGAGACAGCGAGACAGGGAGGCTGACTGGGGAAGTAAAAACCGCTGACATCAACTTGTTCATACTCCATGCACACTCAGTAGAACCGGCGTGGTACACAGTACATCAACCCCTCCTCCTTGACACAAGTTTCACGGCTATCAGCAGCAGAGATGCTGCGCACAACACCAAAACACTTAGCAGCGACAAGAGTGCATCACTTTGAGCTCAAGCTTGTAAGCGTGGCCACGACTGATACGTAGATAGCGCTCAGCTTTCGCCCTCCGATACGACGGCTCCAGCAGTACTCCCCGAGTCTGTACTACTGTACTGCGGAGACTAGGTTCAAGTCTTCGCTTGATAGAACACATCAGCCACTTTAGACGCGGTGTGGTATACAGAGGTTTGGGTTTGATGATAAGTTAGTCTACTTATGCATTCGCCCTGGCCTGTTCTGATACTGTGATGCCTTGTGGATAGTGGATTGTGAACTCTTGTGTGTCAGCCGGCGAAACGGAACAGTCCCTCAAACTGCGACTATGCAGCACTGAAAAAAAATCCGTTTGCATCTGAACTGCCAAACAAGACGAGCATTTTCAGTTACTGCCTTTTTATCATAACAACCAAATAAGAACTGCTCTTGTTGAATCTCTGTCTATACAGCTGTATGAAAAATATACCTACACATTAATAAAACTATAGTCAGTAATGCCACACTAACCTTTCTGACAACCTGGAGCAAGGAAGAGCGGAAGAATACGGTGGCCAGCTTCGGTCTAAGGGGAGCAACTCTTGTTTGAACGAAATAACTATCGCAGTCACAGTACAGTCCCTTGGTATCGGCTTCGGGGGTGTGGCGGGAGCAAACAATGCGACCAAGAGTACATCTATCTAGACATAGACGTCAGTATAGTTGATTTAAAGTAGCGTGTAATGTTCCTCCCAATATCAAAAATCAGTGTTGCTGTCACCCACAAAAAACACACACACAAAAAAAAAATGGTCTCCACATCTTGTGTAATACCATCTACAACGTCTGAGACGAAGGGTGGACTCTTTTAACTGAAAATTGTGAGGGCTCCCAGGGCTCAAAATAGTCCATGACCCGCCAAGTGTGTAGTACTGAGTTCTTCTTCTTCTTCTACGTTCCCTGTTCTGGACTCCGCCTCAGATGATTAGGTTTGTGGTCTGAGTCTGAGTCTTTATATAAGCAGTGGTCTTCAAGAGGTCTGTTTTGCTTCCCCAGAGTTTCTCTGCCAGTGTGGCTCCGTTCGGCCAGTGTTGTGTCCTTGCTTCTTTGAAGAGGGGGCAGGACTGCAGAATGACCAATGTGTTCCGGGGTTTGAGGGGCTGTTCCGCACGGACAGTCTGGTGAGTGTGACAGCCCAAGGCGGCACAGGTGGGCACGCAGTCTGCAGTGTCCAGTTCGTAGTCTGAAGATGGTGGTCTGTTCATATGTAGTACTGAGTGATCAAGTGGCAAAGCCACGAGCAGGCATCTGCTTTGCAGACACATTATGATAATGTTGCGGGTGTCCAGGGGCATGCTCCCCCAGAACTTCTTTTTTTTTTTTTTTTTTAAAGATTAATAACGTTTGACTAAAACCTGTGCAATCTGATGCATTTTGGTTCTATATATATATATATACTTCAAAGGAGGAAACTAAACACTGGACGAATGCTTTTAGAATCAGACTAAAAGTCTGTGAAAGTTGATGCATTCTGGCATAAATTTAAGTGGTTCAGAGGAGGAAAAACACTCTTTCGGGGAGGGGGGGGGGGGGGAATTGTTAGCCAATGGCGGAAGATTTTACGCCCTGGGTTCCAAATACCCAAGCAGCCAGGTTTCCTATTTTCTGCCTCTCTTGTTACTGGCAATAATATTAATAGCTGCTTTTCGTGTGTGTGTGTGTGTGTGTGTGTGTGTGTGTGTGTGTGTGTGTGTGTGTGGAGATGACTAAGAATAAGCCTTATCTTGCTCAGTCTCCACTCCACTCACGCGCGCCAATGACCCTCTCCCCTCCCCTCATCATCATCATCATCATCATCATTTACACACACCTACACGCGCGCGCGCGCAGGAAAACGGAGAACTAGCTACGATCGTCTCTCTAACTGATACGACCCGAGGTGCGGAAACGCCATGAGGTGGTGCAAGGGAAAGAACCCCTACCTGCCGCAGATTAAAGAGTCAAGCGTTTTATGCGAAGTTGCTTCCCTTGAACTAGGGGAGCGCCTGGAGCAACGGACTGCTCTTCACGATAATACTGTATAGTTGACAAACGCAATCAAAGAGTTTGTCTCCGGAAGGCACTTTGTACCTATTAGACCTTCAGCTAGACACAAAACTTTAGTCTTCCGGCAACCGACAATCCCAGCACTATCATAGTACATACGGTAATCCAGTCACCACGGATTTTCGGCGACGGGTAACCGCTTTTTACGGAGCCACTTTCGTATTATACATGTACATGTACCTAAACGGAGAAACATACATCCCCGACTGCCATGAAATATACTGAATCACAAGGCCAGGATCAACTTTTTCTCTTTGATGGGTATACGAAAGTTGCACCATAAAAAAAAAGTTATTGCCGGAATCGTTGGCGACTGAGTCACCAAAAAAACTATACTGCACTGGTCATTCAGTATTACATGTAAACAATAATAATAATAATAATAATAACTGGTATTTGTAGGGCGCATTTCTTTAATTAAATAAAACTCAATGCGCCGATCACTCACCGACACTCACGCAAACTTTACAACAATGGACAGACATACACTGGTGAAACTGACTAGTTACTCGGGGAAATGACTGGAGTTAGCTATTGGTGGCCTCATGCCGCGCAAGCAACAAAGGCTAGTTCGCGGCTGAGGAAATTTCGTGAAGGCAAAAGAGGAACGTTTTAAGATTGCTCTTTAAATACAGACAGTGTGGGTGCATTTCTCAGATTTGCAGGCAGAGAGTTCCAAAAGGTTGGAGCGACAAAACTGACAGCGCGCTCGCCAAAAGATTTGCTTGGGAATTCTGAAAAGCCTCTCGGACGACCGGACCGGGTGAGTGAGTGAGTTTTTAGGGCTTAAAGCCGCGCAAGCCGACGACCGGACCGGAGGGTTCGCGGCGGTTGGTAGGTGACAAGTGAAGCCGAAAGGTATCAGTGGTGGAATGGTGCCATCAAAGTGACGAAATGCCAGATCATAAATTTTGAAGGCGGAAATGAACTGGTAGCCAATGGATTTCTCTCAGAAGTGGTGTTGCATGCTCTCGCTTCAGTTTGCCCAACACTACTCGCGCAGCGCTGTCCTGAACTCTTTGAAGGCGGCTTAACTGTTCTGTTGGGAGTCCAACCAGTGTTGAGTTACAGAAGTCAAGGCGTGAGGCCCTTATGAGAGCAGTAACTAATTTTGCATACGCACCCTGAGAAACATATATATGGTTCAGTGACTCGACGCAATACGTCTGAGTTCTAGAAAACAGGAGCGGCAGACGCTCCTGATCTGTTTTTGCATTAAGAGCAACCGATCAATCCTAACACCGAGATACTTGACGGATTTCACGAATGATATGTCGATACCATCAATGGGGACAGAGTCGCATTTCACCAGACCGAGACGTGAAGGAGTACCTATTGGCTTTACCTCTGTCTTGTCATGATTCAGTTTCGTCTGTCTCCCTATCCCCTTCTTTTTTTCCAAAGCGACGCATTTTGTCGCGATACAGATTTTATACCTTATGAGAGTCGCTGCGCTGATTAGTCCAGTCATAATTCATATACACTGGCCAAGATGAAAAATTTATCACAACGATAAAAATCACTTTTAAAAAAACTTACTGCACTTACAAGACTAAAGTGACACAATTAAAAACAAACAAACAAAAACAGAGAACGTTTAGTTATATTTGGTAATGCAACAACACCGAACAAAACACGAACGGTTGCAAAACAAAGTGCCGTAGTCTTCTAAGCAGAAGCGGGGATTATTCCAAGGCGAAGTCAGATTATCTGACTTCGCCTTGGAATAATCCCTCCCTCCCCCTCCCCCCCTCCTTTCTGCTTAGAAGACTACGGCACTTGAGATTAATTAGCAAGGACACGAACGTAAATCTCAGGCTTCACCAGACAGACGGACAACCACGTAGCAAGGAGTGAGAAATGCACCGACTCGGAACAAGGAAAATGTTCGGGCAAGTGCACCCAAAAAAATATTTAATAATAAAAATAGAACATAGCCGTCGTCATTCTCTGGCCTTTTTGCTCCTTGTATCAATACCTTTGTCAATTCCCAAGCAATTTCTATCCAGCCAAATCGAAACGAGCAGCTGTTGCAGGCATGCCAAAGGGACATAACACTGCATCAACTCTGAACTGACTGTAATGACGATTCTCTCCCTTGCATTGGATGTCTCACAAAAGCTGAACACACCCTAGCCTCTTTGCTCCTCGCATCACGAATACCTTTGTCAATTTCCAAGCAATTTCTATCCAGCTAAATCGAAAGTAGCAGCCGCTGCGGTTCACGCCGAGGGGACATAACACCGCGTCAACTCTGAACCGACTGAAAGTTCGATTCTCTCCCTTGCATTGGATGGCAACAAAGCAGAACACCCCACACATCGACACTCTGCAGCAATCACGTGCCATAAAAGGAAGAAAGAAGATCTTATAACAGGCATAATAAATACAGTACATTGCAAACAGCAACTTAGCGTTGGTTTCTTTTGCTGTTAATTCGTTACTTTTGTTTTTGCTATTAGTATTTCTTGACTGTTGTTTCTTTGTTTTTGTTGGATGATGTTTCATGTCTGTGTCTGATTCCAGTGTCAATGGCATTTTTCTTATTGTTGTCATTGTTTGTTTTGTTTAATTTTTTGTTGGTACTGTTTGTTCTGTTTTGTTTTTTTACTGCTAGAGTTTTCCTTCGTCTTTTGTTGTTTTTTCTCTTGCTTTTATTTGTTTCAGGTGGAGTTTTTTTTGCTTGTTTTCATTTTAAGTGTTTGTTTTTACAGACATTTCACTTATGTGTTTTTACATGTGTTTTTGTTGTTGTTGTTGTTTTACTTGCTGACTTATTCTTACTTATTTCTGTTTATGTTCGTTGTTATTTGTATTGGGGGGTTGGGCTTTTTGTTTTGGTGTCTTGTTTTTTTTGGTGTGTTTTTTTTTGGGGGTTTTTTGTTGTTGGTTTTTGTTTTTTTTGTTTGTTTTTTTTTTGGGGGGGGGGGTGCCTCCCTACAGTGGTCTTATGATTGTTTGTTTGCAGTTGTGTGAAAAACTTGATTCTGTTGATAAGAAACTATAAAATCTTGTCATTTGTTTCTGTTTGTTTATTGTGGGTATATATGTGTTGAAAAAGAGATTAAGAAAAAAAAAAGAGAAACTGTAAAATCCCTGAACATGTCATGAGAATGATAAGCATACTTTTTAAATATGAAAGATATTTTCCTATAAAACGTGCACAAAACAACATCATTTTAGAGGTTCCTAACTTCAAAGGCTTCTGTTTTGATTTTTTTAACAAATCCAACCATATTTAATGTCTGCTTGTGTATAGCACAGAAGCACAATGAAAACAGTTTATCTGCATCAAAGGTGAGCGTGACTTTTGAGCCTGAAGTAATGAACCTGTGCAGTCAAAAGAACAAAGACAAACACTGAAATGCCGTGAAAGGACACAGGCAAGAAAAGAAAGAAAGTAATATTCTGAAAAGAAATTTAGAAAAAGTATGTAAGAGTTCTGCATGTTGTTGTTTTGTTTTCATTCATTAGTGCTGACAGTATTTAACACCACACGGGATTATACCTCTTAACCCTTGTAGCGTTGAGTCCGGAATATTCCGGACTACCTCTAAGGTTTTTTTGGCATGGGATAAATTCAGCAAGACAAGGATTAACACAATTTAAGTACAGCAGGAGAAAAAAATTACTTATTAACTTCCAGGCCCTTTACTTTTGTAACTTTTATGTAAAGTTTTGCATGCTTAGTCATCTCGATCCACACACAAGCTTTTCCATTGTTCACAAATCAAATCAATGCAGCTGATGAGAAGTGACACTAAGGTGTACAGAAAAGGGCAGTCTGACCTTTTGTTTTCAGCTATAATGAAAGTGGGAAACTCAATTAAGTTTTCTTTATGAACTATTTCTCAGTTTCTGCGGAGTAAAACTGTTTCAGTGTGATACTAAGTAACTGTCCAAAAACTTTTACGTGCATGTTCCTTCAGTGCTTTCTGTCATCCAACATGAAACAAAGGTCTGTGTGAAAGCTGGCGCCAACCCCAAATAAAGAAGCGCGTGCGAAGCATGCCCGAGCTAAAAATAGAAACGTGTGCGTACCCGACTTTTTTCGTCTGGTAACTTTCACAACTCACCTGGAAGACGTATTTTCTCCAATAGCGTAAAGTAACTCCACTGCTAGTAATCCACGTGGTAATCCATGATGGCCAAGCTTTGTGCAGGACACAGCATGAGCCGTGGCGCGCCCGTAAACAATGACCATTGTCAACAAGCGCAGCACGTGCGCCGCACAGAAACAATGCCGCCGGGTGGGGCTTCCGCGCGTGAAACAACGCCCTTTGGTAATCCTGTCACAAATTCCAATCAAGAAACATCTTTCTTGCATTCTGCACACTGGTAATCCAAATAAAACCGGTAATCCAGTCCACAGAAGCTGAAATTCCGATGCACACAAAGGAACGCCCACTTCCCTCAGCAGGGGTCCCGGTAGCGCACTTTCCCGAAAAAAAAAACTAAGTGCAGACTGCAGTTCTCGGTTCCACAAATCCAACATTTTGATTTTCACAGGCACACGACGGACGTTCGTTATTATTTCTATGAATAACTGATTCAAGCGACATTCGGTGACATCAGGAACGAAAGTAGCTTTGTCTCGCTCCTTTCTTTCTTTCAAACGATTTTTCTCACCTTTCTTTGAAAAACATAAACTTCTGGAAGGGGATCCGAACTTCCACACACGCGCAAGCAGACGACGTAAGTCATCAAAAGCATCTCACGTCAAAAATGATGTGTACGTGCCGTAGGTACTCCAGGCACTGACTACGCCAGGTAAACGCCTCCTCCTTCTCACGTGCTATACAATGAATGACAGCTTTCGCGTAGTAAAATCCTAGTACCGGAACAAAGACCGTCCAAATATAGCCAGCCAAACTCTCCCGCCAAACTTCTTTGTCCTTTCCTTTCTGGGAGTGCTCATTTGAACAGGTTCGTTTGATTGGTCCAGCTATAACGGATGTCAACTTTGACCCAACCGGAAATTCAACCTGTACACGTCGACTTATTTTTGAGCAGCCGATCTTTTCTTGCGGAAAATCGTCTTTTACGCTCTCCAGTCAGGTACGGGTGTAATTTGACAGCGTTAGGATATCAGAAACATACTTTGTGTTCGTACTGGTTTGAAAGTTTCATGGATATTATGACTGGAAATAGAGTTTAATGGCAAGCCGGTCTGGCCTTCCGATTAAAACATGCGGCGTAGGCCTAGCAGCGTTTTATCAGCAAGGATGTACATATCAAAGAGACGATCAGTTGTTTCAGCTCATTGCATGTCAGTAAAATACTGCATTAGCTGCATCATCGTGTTATTTTCACTATTCTGTCTCTGTTTAGTTGACCAACATCAACAGCTCCGCCCCTCTAAACCGAAACGTACGGCTGAGCACTCGAACCTCACATAGGTGAACGCACACATCATTCATTCAGACATTTGCTGCTTGTATATATACTTGCGGATCAGATTTGCCGTTATCCAGTCTGAAAGTACATATTCATATGTATACAAATATCAACCATCTTGACAACGCCATAGTCTATGCAGTGAGAATACCCATCCCCCCCCCCCCCGTGCTCCCCGTGAACTTGCATGCAGGTCAGTGATTTTTTTCTGGTATTATAGTGGAGACGTTCTCACAGATAAGATAACAGTTCACCTGTGTTGACTAGGTAATATCCATTAGCATATATATCAGATTCCCAGCTGATGGCATTAAATATCAGTGCACAATAAGCTCAAGATTAAGATCATTGCCTTTTGTTCCACAGGATGATCACAGACGTACAACTGGCCATCTTTGCCAATGCACTGGGAGTGACTCTCTTCTTGTTAGTGGTGTTATACCACTATGTGTCTGTCAACAACAAAAAACAGGACTAGTAGTGCCACATTCCTAGGTAAGCACCTCACGTGTAGCATCAACATCCATTTACAGCAGTCTACATATATACCGGGGTCTATTGGTTAAAAGACTTGTCACCAATGACTGTGAGAGATCAGGGGTTGGAGTCCCACTCGGGGCAAAGAACTTTTCCTTCTTGTATGTGGCACCGTTCATTTGGGCCGATCATCAGGGGTTCTCTCCGGGTACTCCGGCTTCCTCCCCCTCTGCTTTGGAAATGTTCAGCCCACCAAATTAGAAAAATAAATGCAATTCTAAATTCCGAAATTTACATAGCTGAGCTGACCCTTCACACCATGTGATTGTAATATGTTTATGTCCAGTGTGTGAGAGAATGCGTGTGATTCACGTGAGTGTGCATGTTGTTTCAGGTCGCAGCGCTTTGAACCGATTTATGAAATTGGGTATATTAGAGCGCCTATACAATACTCATTATTATTATTATTATTATTCTAGTGGGCATTAGCAGGGTTTATGTTTGGAATCAACCCATTGTTTCTCCAACTGGGGGGTCCCTGGGTGCAGTGGTTTTAGTTAGCAATGCGCCATCCTGCCTCAAGTTTATTTTGTCACTGGCTACACTCAGGTTTTCTTGTTTTCAAATTATATAACATACCTAGTACTGTAGACCTTTGCATTAGAGCATTAGGTTGACCAGGAACCCCACATTTGGTGGATTTTTTTTCCTTGGGGGGAGGAGTTGTGTTGTGCTTGTTGGCGGTGGTTCGTTTTAACTCTTTGACGACGGAGCGCAATTTCTGACACACGATTTCCTATAGGAAATCGTGTGTCAGAAATTGCGCTCCGTCGTCAAAGAGTTAACCTTCCGGCTACGTCGCTAAAAAAACTTCTTAGTCCTACATCGTGTGAAACAACTTACCCATGGTTGTTACGTAGGTAATTTTTGACTTATGCCTAGTCCTACGTCGTGGGAAACAAATTACCCATGGTTTTTACATAGGTAATTTTCGACTTATTCCTAGTCCTACGTCGTGGGAAACAAATTACCCATGGTTTTTATATAGGCAGATTGTAGCTTATTCCTAGTCCTACATTGTGGGAAACAATTTACCCATGGTTTTTATATAGGCAATTCACAACTTATTCTTATTTATTGTTTAATTACTCTGCTAATTACAAGTTAAACAACACATAGTCAAACCATTTATTGACAAAGTCATGAAATTTCAAAGGTGTGACCTAAATATTGACCGAGATACGTTCATCTAAAGCAATGTGTGTGCAACTTTTTACCCACGACGTAGCCGGAAGGTTAATAATGACAAAACTATGTTCTCATAAACTCATTACTTGTTTGCAGTTGCTTCATCCATTTTACCATGGGGCGCAAGAAGACTGCATGATGTGCGAAGCAGTGTGAATGACAGGAGAGAGGGGGAGTTCTGGAAACTATCATGGACTCGACTCAACTCACTTGACTGAATGTTTTGTATGAATGAAGATGTCTTCAGGAGACTGCCAGTTTGTTTGAAGAATAAATTGTTACACTTCTGTTTCTGGTTCTTTCTTCTTAATGAGGTGGCAGTTTTGTTTTTATAATGAACCGTCTTCATGTTGGTGTGCACTTGAACAAAGAAAATAAAGACCTAAGGCAGTGGCAGTTTTGTTTTTTTAATGACATTGGTCCTGTGGTTTGGAACGGCCTCCCCTCTCACATCCGCCATGCTCAGTCGTTAGCAGTCTTTAAATCTAAACTTAAATCACATCTTTTCTCCAGGCAGTAGAACCAACCCCCCCTCCATCTCTGCATGCCACCTGCAAAAAAAATCAGTGTGTGTGCGTGTTTTGTAAGTTATATACGCTGTTTTTATGTTATGTTTATGTACGCGCCCTGAGCTCTTGCGAGATGGGGCGCCACAAATACCCTTTATTATTATTATTATTATGAACCGTCTTCATGTTGGTGTGCACTTGAACAAAGAAAATAAAGACCTAATGCAAAACTCTGGGTCGAGACAAAGTGATTCTTTATTACACCTTTAAAGAACATTGAAGCAGCAGAGAGAAGAAAGTCAACTTCAAATAACTTGTTCATCATAACATTTCACAAATCAATAAACAATCCTGTGTCAGTGGTCTACCCTTGCACTTCTAAACATTTGTACAGTGTATATGTAAGTGTAATGCCTTTGTTGGGTATGTTTTATGTAATGTTGCCTTGCAGACCAAAATACAAATGGAAATATCAGGCCTGAGATTTTTCTGCCGTTCTCACCTGTAGGTCAATTTCCGGCATTCCATAGTCGAGGCCAAAAAAAAAGGGGGGGGTGGAACAAGCAGGACATGCCCCCCAACTTCTTTTTTTTTTTTTAAGCATACTGTTTTGGAGGCAGCAGGAAAACTCGTGCCTGATATTCATATATATTTGCCATATGCAGTACATTTGAAACAATCTGCAAACAGCCTTCTTCAACTGTAAAAATATACACAAAATCTGCTTTTATGGGCATAACACTTGGGCATATTTGACACCAGTCACCGAGTCAATGCAAGCTCCTTTGACAGCATATAATGATGATGACAGACTTGTCTATACCTTAGTATCATAAACTTCCACTTATCAATGGAGTAAACTCTGGTGTGGTTCTGAAGAAGGCATTTCATCTTTACATCATAAACAATTTCCATTTTCATGCAAAATACACTGTACTTTGCTTTGTCCAGTTCCACACACATATTTCAAAGAAATGGATACACCATTCACGATACTTTCAACGAATAAAAGCACCTTTACAACACTACCTACATTCTTCCTTTATCCACTCAATGTTGCCTTTGTTTTGTCAAAACCACGAATCCCAAGACTGCTGGTACCATTACAAAGATCTACACAGCTGGGAGCTAAATTACGTGTACAAAGCAGCACATACAAGACCAACCCCACTGTTGGAAAGAACTTGGGCACACAGTGCAGGAAATGTTTTTCTTTTTCAGCATGTAGATCTGCTAGTGGCACATGCAGGAGCAAGCAGCAAAGCACAGGTGACCCCATGGTACGCGATTCACTAGGTATGACTGCAGAGCAATGGCCAAGCACAGTCCGCTGCAAGTCCCATGCAATGATGAGTACAGTATGTTCGGTTTCCATATCCTCGGCATGTCATGTCCTGTCCTAATTTGTTTTGTGAGTACCGTTTCAATGCTGCCCCTTTCTGTACCCACGCTGAGTTCCCTGTTTCACCCTCTTGGGATGATGATGCAAATGAAGTAAAGCTGTACGTGTCCTCGTGTCTGTCCCTCACCTTTGTTACTGTTCCATACTGCTTACACTAGATGACACAGCAGTCCCTAGCAGCAACCTGAAAAGGTCTTTCACTTGTACTAGAGTTTTGATCAGGGTCCGCCTGGAAACATCAACACCTTCAAGTCTGGACAGCAAGTTTACATGCATGCGCATTCTGGACAAGAACAAAGTGTCCAGTGTCACTGTGGCATACTTGTCTGTAACAGCCATGTTTTCACTACCAAGTTTCTCCTGAAAATGTAGAACACCTTTTAACAGGTGTGAATCATATTGCAGCAGATGCACTACCAGTATCAGACGAGCGTGACGTTGGCCGCCTGTATATAGTGCTGAAGGTATGTTTTGGCCTGCGGTTCCAGTCCTGTGATCAATGTCGGAAGCTGCACACACACACAGAAACACATCATTGGCATAATTAACATTATCATGAAATTTTAGTGTTTCCAGATGGATCCATTCAGATTCATCACAACTGTGATATATCTATTCTGCATAACTAGAAAAAGTGCAAAGCTCTATTCAGTTTTCACTGAAGAATTCCTTTAGTTGCTTATGTTTGTTGATGAGACAACAGCCTACGTTTTCAAAGATGAGGCATGCTAATTTCCACAAATATGTTGATCTCTTACAAAACATCTGCATAACAGCACAATTGCACTAACAGGTGTGGATGGTTTGCTGTCTCAGTGTGAAGGAAAGACCTGATCAAGAAAAAATGAAAACTACGGTTGTAAAACTCCCTGTGCAAAAATGTGCTTCAGTGATCTGGAATGCCGTAGGTTTGCTAGTAGGTACAAAGCAAAAGCTAAAAGTAAAGGCCGTTCTACACGTGACAAGCGGCAAATTGCCGCCCTTCGACTTCCCCCCCCCCCCCAAGTTTGTCTGCCGCAACGCCGCTGCTTCTACATGCGGTAACCTCCGCACCCCAAGTCGGCTGCTTGACCTTTTGTGTGACCCTTTCAACCCCATATTTGGAAGGGCCCTCGCACGATTTCGCCCGGCCATTGTCGCGAGTGAATCCGAGTCAGACTCTGCTGAAAATGTGAGTGAAAGTTCGGAGGAATTAGCTGCTACAGCAGCTGCAGTTATTTTGCTGCAAAACAGGAAGAAACAGCGGATCTGGGCGAGAGAGTGGATCTTGCAGCGAGATTCGCTTGGCGCATGCGACACACTTGTGTGGTCTTTGACGCCATTTTTTTTAAAATTTGGCCGCGTGACCACTACGCGGCGTGCGATTGGCCGTCCTGGCGGGGCTCCCTGGGTGCCTCGCGCGCACTTGCCAGGCGCAAGCCGAGAAAATAGAAAGCCGTTCTATCCGAAACTTGCCGCGGCAAGCCGTCGTCCGCAAGACTGTACATCTTGCTTGTACAATTGCCGTCGACTTGCCGGGGCCGCAAACCCGCTTTTGCCGGGCAAACTTGCCACGTGTAGAACGGCCCTAAGTACACTACCAATGGTATGGGACTGAAGTAAGTCTCTTTATTATATTACAAGTACAAAACTGTAACAAAGAATAAAGCAAACTCACTTTGCCTGGGTGTCCTGTGGAAAGTTTACCAAGATGTTTGGCAAGGTTTAGCTTGGCGTCTGGTACATCACCACCAACGGGATCATGCTCCTTTTTGCCCGCAAACGCCAGTTGAGAGTAGGCTGTCTGATAACCTGCACATTCAGAAAACTACTTTTCTGGGCAACCAGCAAATCTTACATAGGCTACAAACAAAATAACTCATTTGCACCCTGATCCACTCTGACCTGGAAATGGGATTCTGATGTTATGGACTGTGTTTATTTGGTATCTATTTAAGCAATGGAAAACGGGGATGGGGGGGGGGGGGGGGGGGGGGAGTACTTTACCTGTCTACTTTTGCAATTCAATGGGCTATGAGCTTGAAATTTTGTACAGTACTGCAATAACTGTATATGTTAAAAATACTGTCCGAAAATTTCAATCTTGTGTGTTTTGTTTGTTGGTTGTTTTTGGGGTGGTTATTTTTGTTTTTTGTTGTTGTTGTTTTTTAGTTGTTTTTTTTTTTTGGGGGGGGGGGGGTTGTTGTACTAATCCATACAAATGGCAAGTATGCAAAGGAATGCAAGGGAAAAATCGCCCAGTAGCAAGTGAGTTAAGAACACAGATTTCATGCATTTGGCCAAAACATTTCTACACTTTTCTTCAACACTGTTGCCTGCCAGATGCGCAATTATTTAGAGTCCTCAAAATAAAGAGATCAACCACTGTGGGACGATTTTCATCATACTAAAAGAGTACATGTAAGCTCAAATCAACATTCTGGGAAGTCAAAGAAAAGCCATTTCCTAACGCAGGAGTGACTTTTTCCTCTCCAGCTCAGAAGATCGATGACATACCCGGTGTATCCTCAATCTCGATGAAGTGTTCATCATCTGGTACAGAGTCATCCTCCGGCAGTTCGAACAGACCAATCAAAGCCTGCAGCAGTTTTGGCCTGCAGAAGGACACCAAGAATTGAAAAATGAATTTTGATTTTAACCATAAACTAATCATAAAAACGAGTATTTATATGGCACTTATCTGTAGGTAACCTCAAAGCGCCTTACAACCAAAGCTGCACAAGCAGCTTAGGGGGGGGGGGGGGGGGGGAGGGGGGATACAGATTCAGTAATAAAAGCAGATAAACTTGTAACTAGACAGAAAGCTCAAGGCTCAAATGCAGTCAGCCACAGTCAACTTCATACAGACTCTCTCAAACAAATGGATGAATGTACAATGACTGTGCATTTCTGGTACAGTCAAACCTGTGTAAGGCGGTCACCCAAGGGACTGGACCAAACTGACCGCCTTAGACAGGTGGCCGGGTTGTCCAGGAAGGCATGTCAACAGCTAGCATGTCACCCAATGAATACTCTAGCGGTGCACGTGTTACGAGCTGACAACAGGGCTCGCCTAAAGCTCTCTATACACTTGAAAATACGTGTTTGGGGTCCTTTTTATTTTTTTTATTGCACACCGTTTGATTTCAAACAAACAGATCAGCAGGTGATCGACTGACGATGCAACAAAGCAACAACAAGCTTCCTGCTGAGAGCGGATGCACGCACATTAACACGTCGTCGTCTCAATCGGAAGCAATAGAAATGACAAACAGGGTGACAACACCTTTATGTATTCGTACACCTTGGAAGTTGATCGGTTTACAATCACAAAGCTGGCTGCTTCCTACAGACCTCGTACTGATTGCAAAGCAATCAAAAGGATGCCGCTAACAGCCACCCCCTCAAATCCCCTGGCTATTCACTCGGAGGGGGAGGCGCGTGTCAGTGAACCACGGCGTAGCTAATCCTGGATTGTCAAGCAGTTAGGCAGTCTGTCTTATCAGTTGAGAACACAGCAGGGGCCCGAAGGCGGTCACTACACAACAAAGTGACTGTCTTGTACAGTGTGAAAGGTCGTTTGGGACTGCCAAAATAGGTGGCACGACCGCGTTAGACAGTGACCTGGTTATACAGTGCATATATAGAGGGAAAACGCTCGGGGATCCTCTGGGGTGACCGAGTTAGACAGTGGCATGGCTTATACAGGTGACCGCCATGGCAGGTTCGACTGTAGCTATTCTGATTTCTGAAACAAGGTTTTTAAGGCTGCTCTGAAGGTGCTGGCTGACCGTGAATGCCTGATCTCACATAAAGGCAAGTTCCAGATCACAGGGGCACTATGTGCAAAGGAACGGTGTAAACTCAAGCATCACAGGTGTTTGGTGTTTTTTAATTTGTTTTTCGCTTTTCGTTATCACCCACACAAGCTGACTCAAGTTTAGCTCTATCTGATTTTAAATTTTATTCATCTGTGCACACAAACCTACACGGAGGACAACAAAGACTATGCAGCAGAAGATCCAGACATTTTTCAACACTTGTCTGAGGTGCATCTTCAACATCCGATGGCCAGAGAAGATCCGAAACGAAGAGCTATGGGAGCGAGCGGGACAGGAACCAGTGGCCAAGCAAATCCTGCGGAGGAAGAGGGGCTGGATTGGACACACCCTCAGGAAGCCAGCATCCAGCACCACACGCCAAGCCCTGGCATGGAACCCGCAGGGGAAAAGGAAGAGAGGCCGGCCACGCAACAGCTGGAGGCGGGACACTGAGGCAGAGCTATGTAAACAGGGGACCAACTGGACTGGAGTGGCAAGAGTAGCCCAGAACAGAGTGCGATGGCGAAGGGTCGTCGATGGCCTATGCTCCACTTGAAGCCATGGGCGTAAGTAAGCAAGCAAGCACACAAACCTACACACACACTCACCATGCAGCCTCATACTCTCCCTGTAGCATGGCAGGGGCCTCCGTCAAAATCTTGGTGACTCCTACAGCGCAGATCTTGCGTTCTGTGTGACCAGACACCTTCTGTAGGTCAGGAACAAACAGTCGCTCCACCACCATGGAAAACATCCTGGGAAAAAAGAGAAGACGAGTTCAGTTAGTGTAAACTGACAGCAAATTGTATCTAAAACTGCTGTCACACTCCAGTGCATACAAGTATGTTTAAGGGGCATTTTTTTTTTTAAAACATTTGTTTTGTTGTCCAATGTTTTGGTCTTATAAGGTGTGTGGGGTGGGAGAGGGGGTTGTTTTTGTTGTTTGGGTTTTTTTCTTTTTTTGTTTTGTTGTTGAGTGTTGTTGTTTTGGTTTTGGTTTAGGTTTGGGTGGGTTGGTTGTTTTTTTTTGTTTTTTTTTTGTTTTTTTTTGTTTTTTTGTTTTTTTTTTGGGGGGGGGGGATGGAGGAGGGGGTGTTTGTTTGCCTTTCTTCTGGGATGGGGGGGGGGGGGGCTTTCTTCTGGGGTTTTGCTGTTATTGTTTTGATACTCTTCCCCCCCCCCCCCTTTTTTTTTTTTTGGGGGGGGGGGGGGGTGTCTTTTTTACATGTTTGTTTTTATTATCCAAGTTGGCTTTATTTTTCTAATTCCATCACAAATTCAATTATTATCATGAAGTGGCTAGCAGCTTACTTTGGCTGGATCCCGTCAATAGTTTCAATCAGATTTGTTGCTCCATATTTGATGGCATACAAGCAGAAGAAGATGAGGAGACCTGCAACACAAAACAAACATTGTAAACACCACATTCACTTGTGCCCCCCTGCATACCATACAACCCCTCCCCCCCCCCCCCCCCCCCCGAGCCCCCCTCCAACCCCCATCCCCCCCCCCCCCAAAAAAAAACCCTCTACATCATTTATTCCTCTTCCGTCACACACCTTACCTCCATCTGCTATAATCATCTGCTCACGCCTTTTCTTTTCACATGTGGCATTCAAAATAAACTGATCACACATGCAACAATAAAATGGTCCATGATCCAAAACACGGAAAAGTGTGTAACATTTAGTGAAGAAGCGGCAACGCCAGGAGGGTGTGCATCTGCAAAGCACGTTATGCTACAGTTGCCAAGGAGCATGCTTCCCTGGACTTTTTTTAAAAATTAAACTAGGGTAACATCTGTATAATTCTGTGCATTTTGGTACGATTTGGAGTGCTTCAGAGGACAAAGCACCTTTTTTGGTAGGAATTTTTAGGATAAAACTAAAATCTGTGCAATGCCGGGATATTCAAACCACACAGAACTCTTACTATCATCCTCATCTCTATCATCATGCATAAATAAAAGTTGCCCCAGCTTCCGAGTCCTCCGTGGAATCCACCCATTACCAGGGAGGAACACCACTGGAGCCAGCAAAGAGTTGGTGGCAGCATAAAAAAAAAGAAAAAAATGTGCAATGCGTTGCATTCTGGCATGACGCTACGTGCTTCAGAGGAGGAAAGACACTTTTTGAGGGGAGAAACATTCTCAGCCAAAGGTGGAAATCTGCCAAAAGATGGAAGACTATCAAGCCCTGAATAAAATGAAATCTTACTCTTGATGTACTTGGTGGTCTTGGAACTCTGCAACCTCTGGAAGAGCAGAATGAAGATCTGGCGTGTGTACTGGGACACCAAGCTCCTGCAACAGAATTCATGAAATGATGAATGTCACTGACACAAGAGATCAGCTTTCAGGTTAACACATTCTGTACCGCAGAGGGTATTCTCCACTGTTCTACCCATCTTTTAGTTCCATTATCTTTTTCTTTTATTCTTTTCTTTTTTTCCCTCCTTCCTTTCTTTTTTTCTTTCCATTCTTTCTTCTGTTTTTTTCTTCTTCCATTCTTTACATGTTTTTTCATTCACTTTTAAGTACTTATGCAGAGCCTTACAGAAGTTTACATGGGTAGGGGGGGGGGGGTCTAGTTGTCTTCATTACTTTTCAGGGACCGCATGTTAAGGTCGAGGTTAATTTAACCCACGGCTACGGGCCTAACCCAGACTAGGACAAAAGAAACCCAAAACCAAAATAAAATAAAAAAAGGAAGCGAAGAAAGGAATTAAAAAATCCTTCTATTACGGCTGAGGCACCAGCTGGAATGGGCCCGCTTCTTGATTTAAAACAAAGAACAGCAGAAAATTTAATCCTAGAGCTAGTTTAGTTCGAGGTTAGGCTCTAACCCAGGGCTAAAAGCCCTAACCTCAACTACATGTATTACATACAGGCCCTAGCCAGGTAGGAATGGGGTTAAAATAATAATTACAGGAAAGCTCTCAGAAATTGAACGCAGTTTGACAGTGAAGCTTTGAACGGAGGCAGACCCGCACAAAAGATTCACCACCCTAAAGAGCTGGAACAGGACACCTTACACAGAAAATGTACTCACTGCGGCATACATTCAATGATGGAGTTGAGAATGTAGAAACCTTCGTGGTCATGCGTTTTCGAGGCAATAAGCTTCTGGAAAATTCCCAACAGCCCATTCTGCAAGCAAACAAGTCATGGGGGTGTTATGAGTGTGGCAGTGTGTTTTGTATGGTGGTGATAGATAATAGCTGTGTCGGGTTTTTTTTAGAAGGTTGAGTGAGACAGAGAAGTTGCCTCGTTTAGTTCACATCGTTTTATTATGAATGTGTTTTAATAATGTAGATATATTCTCAATGTTCCAGAAGTTTCTATTGTTTTCATGAAAATTCTATAAGTAGTGACCTTGTTTTGACTGTAGCTAATTTTGCAACGGGAGGCAGTATGCGTTTAAGGTCAAGGTTTGAGTCTCCCAGAAATCTCGTGCAAATCGCTTTCGATTAGGAGTTATATAACGCGCCTAGATTCGGCGGGCGGGTACTCAATAATTCTGGTTTCTTCTCAGTTTTAGAATAGTAGTGAGGTGATTTACGTGCTGATTTTTGATTGGTTCCTTCATGATAGGTCAGTCTAGAATGTGCGAGAATGCTAGACTATATAAAGGCTCAGAGGTGTTTGTGTGTGTGTGTGTGTGTGCACAAGAGCAGCTCATATGTGCGAAGCTTGAGCGTGCAGTGCGACACCAGAGAGGTGCTGTAACAAACTCCACACAGCTATAACTTATCTATGCGCTCACGAGTCTTTTTGTGAGTGAATGAGACTTCTTCCGCAGCCAATATAAGAACTCGCTACGTGAGGAGTGTGTGCCTGACTGTCACCGTATCTCTTGGTAAGATGATGGGCTCTTCGAACATTCACCACGTAACATGGGGTAACACAAATTTATCTAGGCTTGAATTCTCCAGTGCGGTTGCATGTATTTAACTAAAGCAGATCCTCTCACAAAATGGCTACCACATGCAAACTGGCTTTCAATGACCAACTGTTTGACAACGTAATTTTTTCAGTGCTCACCGGCCCCTGTAGAGTGGTTAGCACTTCGGACCATCGGCCGGGAGACCCAGGTTCAAGTCCTAGCAGAGGCAAGCAAGATTTTTCCAACCTAGATCTGCTCCTACCCAGACCTAGTGTGCTATGGGCCACCAATGAGGGGACTGTTGCCACACAGCCAACACTCATCCACTTTCGTGGGTGGGTGGGTGTTTGGGGGTTTAACGTCCTTTGCCACCACATAGGGTGATATCATAGACGAGGCAACGATGAAAAAGCCAGCACAAATATTTGGCCCCAGCCGGGATACGAACTGACGACCCTAGCATTAGAAGTCCAACGCTCTACCATTCGACCACGCCGGCTCCCCTCTCATCCACTTTCGTCTCATGATGTGGATTATTACGTAGCTGTTAATGCCAGGAATTTTAATGGCAGGAAGTGTCTAATGTGGCCCTGTCAAGCAGTCTCTAACTGTGTGGACCTCCATGGCATCATCATGCCATCGCCCTCATCCTCACGCATAAGAGCCCTCTGTGGATTCCACCCAAGTCCTGAGAGGAATACTACTGGAGCTGGCGAAGACTTGGGGCAAAAAAAAAAAAATCCGCTTGCAGTACTCACCAGCTTCTCAGCTTCAATCTGATTGGCTCCCTGCTCAATGAAGCCCTGGATGAGGCGGACGAGCGGGGGGATGTTGCCAGGCCGTTCCCACAAAATGGGCGCCAGAAGGTGAGGGAACAGAGCCATGTATGTCTCTGGAACCGTTCCCCTGTGCTGTTCCATCAGTAGTGACAGGATTTGGAATATGTACGGAATGAACTCTGGGGAAACAAAAACCACAGTGTTACATGATAATCGGTGAGTGATGCTCGAAGTAAACTCTGGCTTCACCAAAGCAAATATTGTGTTGGCGGATGTCACAGAGACAACGGCCCAATTCTTAAATCTATACGAAAAAGGACTAACAAAGGGAGTTGGCACTGTGGTTAACGGTGGATCTGCAGATCCTGAGGTACACAGACCAAACCCCCAAGAGGTTAGGCTGTGGATTTTTCCTCATGACAATGAGTTAAAATTCATGTGCAGACCCATTTGCATGTACTGTCCTACTTTCATGCCCATGTACGCACAGAATGCACAAATACCACGCATGCATGTTAAACTAAGATCTCACTGCACCTATGAGGTGTCACGGAAAAACAAAGTGATGTGCTTTAAATAAAAATGGTTTGTGAAGGTGTTCAACGAGTTGTCATCAAGCAAAAACTCCACTCACCCTGTACATCCTGCTGCAGAATTTCTGTGAAGGGAGCGAAAAGGGCCTCCTCAAATGTGCCCACAGCTGCCTGGCTCTGCTTGCAGGCTGCACGTATCGCCACACACAAACACTCAAACAGGTAGTGGTTGAAGTGTGGTTTGCTGGGGTTCTGTAAGGGACACGGAACAAAGTACGTATGTCAAGGTTTGTTTGTTCAATCCTCTCACCTGTAGGTACAACAGAACAGAGATGAAAGATGTGTTCACTCATGCGCCTATGTTCACTCATGCGCGCGCGCGCACACGCACGCATGCACCTCTTACACACATGTACACACGCATACACACAGAGTATGATTGTAACAGGTGCTGAGCAAGTAAGAACAGATTTGCACAAAACGTTCCGGATGCTTAAAAAGCCTATTTACTCCACAGTGACAGAATGAACAAAACAGTGGGACAATGTTTAGGATGGGGCAGCAAATACCAAGGGACAGAGGAGGGTTTGTGGTGGTAGATATTGGCAGATGAGAGAGGAGGAGGGGGGGGGGGGGGAGGGGGGTGGTGGTGTTTTGGTCATGGTTCATGCAAAATC
>JACVVK020000332.1:772500-774983 GCA_018292915.2 Batillaria attramentaria | reverse complement strand
TAAGCTGACACCGATGAAATATCTTTTACCAAATAAAACCTCTCTCTCTCTCTCTCTCTCTCTCTCTCTCTCTCTCATGGCCGGATACCGAGTCGTTTTCGTGTATTATCCGGCACTGACGGTGTTTGCAAAACACCTACGTCAACCAAGTATCATATAAGTTACTATTCGGTGATCGTGTGGTGTATGGCTTTGGCCCCGATACGTGGAACCATTCTGTGAGAACCGGTCATGGTTACAGTATACTGGAGCAGAGAGTAGGGGCAAACAAACAAGTGCTTAGTACTTTAAGTCCGACCTGACCTCTATTCATCCCGAACAGATGGGTGCTATACGATAAAACTGAGATGGGGGATGGAGAGAGATAATGAAGGGCGGAGGGAGGGTGGGGGTAGGACTGAAGAAGAAGGGGGGAGAGCCGGGGGGGAAGATGGGACAAAGGATTGAGGTTGCTTTTTTCGAGCACGGGAGGAGGTGGGGGAGGGGGGGGGGGGGAGGGGAAGGCATAACTATGATGACTGTGCGAATATTTCAGTATCTCATTTTTATATGATGACGATGCGTTCTCGGATCTCACGGCCCACATCAGGCCAAGTACAGTCCTATTCAGGTAAGTAAACCTACCTAGTCACCCATGGTGTGGGTTGTGTGGTCCCATTGTTTAGCCACGTCACTGAGTTCAAAAATCAACCGTTTTTGTCGACAGACAGGATAAAAACCCCTGCCGCGACCTTGTTCTACAACCAGTTGGCCTCAGGATCCCAAATAGTGCCCACAATAGTCCGTATCGACCACACACAGAGTACAGAGTTAAAATAGCTCAAAAGTGCTTCTATGGTATCGACCCACACACGCAGCAAAAACACCTCTTTGGACTTTGTACCGAGGCCACAGAGAGAGAGAGAGAGAGAGAGAGAGAGAGAGAGAGAGAGGGTGGGGGGAAGAAAAAAACTAGGTCACACCGACCTACTTTTAATCGCGTTTGCGTGCCTTTACTGACCTATTTCTGTCGCCAGAAAGGCCCCGGATGGCTGGCGTTGATTGGTGGTGACTCACAAACAGGGCGGAACCCTTCCCTGTACCGGCTGTGTTTGCTTTGGGGGATGGGGGGGGGCGTTCCCTGCCCACGGGAGGGGGGGGGGGTGGGAGTGGAGGAAGGGAACAATGAGAAATAAACATGGCCCCAAACCAGACGACAAACATTCCCTCATGCAGGCGGTCGGTTTCCGTTTCTGGGTCAGACCTGAGCATGGGAACCCATTCACACAAAAACATGGCCATAGAGAAGTCTGAAGGAGAGCATGGTGTTCTTTGTGGTGATCGGAGCCATTTCTGTCTGACCCCTTTATCCTCGCATACTCCGCGTAAGATCCTTCAACGACATTCTTTGACACCTCCCCCCCCTGCCCCCCCTCCCCCCCCCCCGCCCCACTACCTATGCACAAACATCAGTAGTTTGGCTGGCGGATGCATCTCAGTTTGTTGTTGTTGTTGTTGTTGTTTGTTTGTTTTCCGCCAGTGTGTGTGTGTGTGTGTGTGTGTGTGTGTGTGTGTGTGTGTGTGTGTCTAGAGAGAGAGAGAGAGAGACAGAGAGAGAGACAGAGAGGGAGAGAGAGATAAATGCGTGTGTGTGTGTGTGTGTGTGTGTGTGTGTGTGTGTGTCTAGAGAGAGAGAGAGACAGAGAGACAGAGAGGGAGAGAGATAAATGCGTGTGTGTGTGTGTGTGTGTGTGTGTGTGTGTGTGTGTGTGTGTGTGTGTGTGTGTGTGTGTTACAGTCTTGTTAGTGCGTGTTGTGTACGTTTGTTTTCTTAGTTTACTCGGACAGTGTATTTGTGAAGTGCCTTGAGCTTACTGACTTTGTGGGAAACTGCGCTACAAAAGAATGTATTATACGGACTCTGGTCACATTCATGGGGCAGAACGACCCGAAAGAAACAGTACAAGCAGCAAACAGGTTTAACAGATGTGAGTGAAAGGTACGAGAAAGGGGGAAAGAAAAACACATAACTTAGAGACTGAAAGAGAACACAGGTGGACGTGTTGGTGCGGCATCGTCATCTTCGTCAAGACAGAACTGAAAACAAATGGGACACAACTCCAACAAACAAAGGACAACTCTCTATCTCTCTCTCTCTCTCTCTCTCTCTCTCTGCGGGGAGCCGGGGTGGCCGAATCGTAGAGCGTTGGACTTCTAATGCTCGGGTCGTGAGTTCGTATCCCGGCTGGGGCCAAATATTTGTGCTGGCTTTTTCATCGTTGCCCCCGCGTCTTCAAAGTTGATATCACCTGTATGTGGTGGAAAAGGACGTTAACCCCCCCAAAACACCCACACTCTCTCTCTCTCCACACACACACACACACACACACACACACACACACACACACACAGAGTTACCGATTACTAGAGAGCCCCCCCCCCCGCCATCCCTCCCCCCTCCAATTGTCTCTGACGATAGTGCACGAGCACCATCCGTGCTTGTA
>JACVVK020000332.1:762500-765000 GCA_018292915.2 Batillaria attramentaria | reverse complement strand
AAAAAAAGGCATACACACGTCTTTGCGTTGTAGTGTGAGTCAAAGTCAGTCTCTATCTGGTTGATAAGCGGCCCGCCCTGTCTCCGCTTCACGCCGACAAACCGAAGTCTGTAGGAAACACTCGGCCCGTCCTACGAAAATTAATTTGAAAATCAGTGCTACTGAGTATGGAGACACTCTGATCGACCTGCCAGTGCTACTGGTGGAACAGCACCTTCTTCTTGATCTTCTGCCTTCTCCGCTGAACTGGACTCTGCCTCAAATGATTAAGTTGGCAGTTTTGATGAATCCGGTGGTCTGTAGGAGTTCTGCCGGTTTTGGTGCCCCACAGTTTCTCTGTTAGCGTTGCTCCATTCGGCCAAACCTGTGTCCTTGCTTCTTGGAAAAGGGGGCACTGAGGGCCCGTACGTGAAACTCGAGGTTAATTTAGCTTACGGCCGCTACGGGCCTAACCCAGACTAGGACAAAAGAAACTCCCAAACAAAACTAAATAACTGACAAGGAAGTGAAGAAAGAAAGACAAAAATCCTTCTATAACGGCATAGGCACCTTGCTGAAATGGGCCCGCTTCTTGATTAAAAAAAAAAAAAAAATTTAACTGACTCTAGAGCTAGTTTAGTTCGAGGTTAGACTCTAACCCAGGGCTAAAAGCCCTAACCTCGACTATTACATACGGGCCCTTGACTGCAGAATGTGCTCCATGGTCTGGTGGGGGGGGGGGGGGGGCGCTCTTTTGCATAGGCCGGCTGGTGAATGTGTCAGCCCAAGGCGGTACAGGTCGGCGCTCAGTCTGCAGTGTCCAGTCAGTTTGTAAGCGAAATATGGTGGTCTGTTGGTGACGCTGGAGCTGTGGAACAGCACCGGAGACACTCGTGTCAATTTTGACTCCCCCCCCCCTCAACCCCCCCCCCCCCCCCCCCGTGAAGATGCAGACAGCCAATGGAAGAAACAATCTGGTCACGTGGCCGTCGGAAACCCTGACACCACTTATACAAACTGCTCGGGTTTCTTCTCTGACCTTTTTACATAACGTATAACAATTCGCGACGCTGAAAATAAACAACCTTGGACTGCAGGATAGCAAGAATTTAAGTCCGTGTCAGTGACTGAAACGCTAGATGCAATAAACAGGGACCTTTTTCTTTGTCTAGTTTTCTTTTCCTTTTCTTTTCATGTGGCTGCCTACGCAATATGCGAGCTGTGCGGTGTAACGCCGCACATCACTTCGTTTGAACTTTTCTCAGCACATTTGAAAGACGACCCCACGATCAAGGTAACTCTCTTGAAAAGATATATCAGATTGGAGACGGAAGGTGTTCTTGCGTAAGCTGTATTTTTGCCCGAGGATTGGGTTTTTTGGGGTGTGTGTGTGTGTGTGTGTGTGTGTGTGTGTGTGTGTGTGTGTGTGTGTGTGTGTGTGTGTGTGTGTGTGCGATTACAAATTTATATAGTTGTAATTCGATCGTCACAAATAAGGATTTGAACACTTCAGAGCAATGGAATTACCAAATTCTCATCGTTACGTATTTCACGCAATCATGAAACTTTACTCATCTTTCTCAGAGAGAGAGAGAGAGAGACAGACAGACAGACAGACAGACAGACACTGAGAGAGAGAGAGAGAGAGAGAGAGAGAGAGAGAGAGAGAGAATGACAATGACAATGACAATTATCCTTTATTTATCAACGGTAAAACTATTGGCACAATTACCATTTCCAAACTTGCCGTTGCTACTCTAAATTATAAAAGAGAGAAAGAAAGAAAGAAAGAAAAAGAAGAAAGAAGAAGAAGAAAAATCAAGCAACCAAAACTGACAAACAAACAAACAGTCAAGGACAATCACGAAGCAAACAACTAAATATAAGCAAAAAAGTGAAAAAAACAACAAACAAACAAAAACAAAAAAACCCGCAACTCTATAAGAGACTAGAGAGAGAGAGAGATTAACAAGTGCACTTCACCCACATCCTCACCTTCATTAGGACATTTCAAAAGCAATGCCACTTCCAGCTTTTCACATACCACTAGAAAGTTTTAGAATACGGCGGATTTCTGTTAACGTCTGGCGATTCTGGAAAAGTCCACTGAGCTACCCCAGTACTCCAGACAAACCGCCACCGGCGCCTCCTTTCAGTAAGCAAACTACAGGGGGCTAAATGGACGGTCAACTGAATGCGGCGTTTTTTTGACGCACACTTCGATTAAAGGCTAAAAATAATGAGAATAAAAGAGCCTGAGGATTGTTATACAACTGATTATGAAGTAATTTTCGATTGGGGTTTTTTTTTTTTTTTTTTAGCCATTCACCAAGGCAACCTTGCACGTGGCCACAGACAGCTGACAGTAAAATTAATATGTCTTTTTCTTTTTTCTACCTACAGGCCTTGCTTCCAGAATAAGAAGTCATGATCACTTGGACAAAACAACAACTACAAAAAAAAAGAAGAAACCTTTTTTCAAAAAATAGCGCCGGACTAGAATAGTGCAGTGATTTAGTGA
>JACVVK020000332.1:727500-757500 GCA_018292915.2 Batillaria attramentaria | reverse complement strand
GGTGCTATGATTTGACTGATGATAATTGGCTGACTGACTGACTGACTGACTGACTGACCCGCTGTCTGACTGACTGACGGACTGTCTGACGGACTGACTGACTGGCCGGCTAATTGACTGACTGACTGACTGACTGACTGACTGACTGACTGACTGACTGGCCGGCTAATTGACTGACTGACTGACTGACTGACTGACTGACTGACTGACTGGCTGACTGGCCAGCTAATTGACTGACTGACGGACTGTCTGACTGGCCGGCTAATTGACTGACTGACTGACTGACGGACTGACTGACTGGCCGGCTAATTGACTGACTGACTGACTGACTGACGGACTGTCTGACTGACTGACGGACTGTCTGACTGGCTGACGGACTGGCTGACTGGCCGGCTAATTGACTGAAAGGGGACTGACTGGCTGTCCGGCAGACTGACTGACTGACTGACCGGCTGATTGGCTATCTGACTGACTGACTGACTGACTACCGACCGACCTACGCCTGATTGACTGATCGATTGATTGATTGACTGATTGATTGATTGATTCGTCCATCACTTACTGTGCCGAATTGATGTGTGTGTGTGTGTGTGTGTGTGTGTGTGTGTGTGTGTGTGTTTTAGTCTGCGTGCGTCGAGCGTATGTCGGTCAGAGCAAACAGCCGTTTCTAGTCGTCTCCCCACGCCTTGTGAGCTAGGCTGTCGCTCGCTCACAGCATGAAGTCATGTGACTCGGGCATGCGCAATAACCTTGTGGAGAAATAGCCGGCATCAAGGGCACCAGTACCGCTCGACAGATCGGGGGATGGTATTTGTGTTCGCGCAGACGACCTTGAGCCGGGAAGCGGGAGGCACGGGGGCGTGGGATGGGAGGTGAGGGGGTGGGGGAGTAAAGGTTAGACGGCTGTGAGGATGGGTAGAGGGGAAAAATAGACCAACTGACATACATACCACCCCGTCCCTTTAACCCCCCCCCCCCCCTCCGGTCCTCGCAGCGACGACAACAACAACAGCCGGTGGGTTTGTCACTCCGTTGTGAATATCAGTGGTACACTGACTGACAAGCCGAAGCTTTGCTGCTACACTGGGGGTCTACACCCACACAAGATCAGCGGCTGGGATTTCCGAACCCGACCCGGCCGGCAGTCAGTGGCCCTTTCAGTCCCGGACAACGTGATGTAAATTACCTTGACAATCAGTATTAATGACAGGGTGAGCAGCAGTTTAAAAGTCAAACGGCGTTGGGTTGAAATAACATATCGATTGTTTGCCAGCGTTTAAGTTAAAGAACGCCCCCTAAAAAAATACAAGCATAAGAACTTGAAATCAGTGGAAATTGTTTCTAGCGAAACAGTGGGTGTGTGGGGGAGGGGGGTGCGGGGGGAGGAGTTGGCGGTTCACCTCTACGCTGATTTCAAATGGAGAGAAATTGGGAGTGAGTGAATTTTAATCACAGCTCTAACTATCCGAAAATACAAAGCTTCGCCGAAGACAACTTACGGCAGGGCCCGTATGTAAAAGTCGAGGTTAATTTAACCCACGGCTACGGGCCTAACCCAGAATAGGACAACAGAAACCCCAAAAGCAAAATTAAATAAAAAAGGAAGCGAAGAAAGGAAGAAAAAATCCTTCTATAACGGCTCAGGCACCTTCCTGGAATGGGCCTGCTTCCTTTCAAAGAAAGATTTCAAAGAAAACAAAACAACAACAACAACAACAAACCCAGAAAATTTAACCCTAGAGCTAGCCGGTTTAGTTCGAGGTTAGACTCTAACCCGGGGCTAAAAGCCCTAACCTCGACCGCTATTACATACGGGCCCTGGGGAACATTTGCGCCTTGTGAGTGCGCCTGAACTTTCGAAACAGTCATACCAGTAATGAGCAGAGCTCAGAATGCAATACCGTGATGTCTGCTGGCCGTGCGGACGACAATTTGAACGGTCTGAAGCTGTCCTAGTCAACGCTTGCCCTTACGCCTGTGGTAAACGCTGTCCTTTTCGGTTTGCGTTTCGGTTTCGGTTTGCTTCGTGGGTACTGTGTGAGCCTGCAACTGCGCATGCGTCTATAATATGTTACACGACGTTAAACACCAGGTCTGGTATTCATGAATCGTTTTTAGCTAGGATAAACATGTTTAGATCTAAACGGGCGTACGCGACTGAGGAAATTACTATTTGTTAGACGTCCGTTTAGACCTGAACGCGTTTATCCTATCTAAACGCGTTTTATGAATACCAGGCCAGTAAAATACCTCCGAACAATATGTGAACTGTCGTATGCCGAGACACTGACCTTAAAGTCGAGCGCTGGGTTGAAACACTGAACTTGACTTAACATATCGATCGGTTTGTTTGTCAGCGTTCGAGACACGTTTCAGCGACAGAACAAAAATACCGTATAAGAGGAAATCAGTTGGGAATTATTTCTAGTGATGATGTGCGGGGGTGGGAGGAACTGACGGGGTAGGAAAGTGGGGGTTGTTTGTCCACTGCAAAACTGATTTCAAAAGGCCGGAGGCCGGGGGGGCTGAGTTTGAGGGGGGGGGGGGGGGAGGAGGGGGGTAAACTAATTTTTATTACAGCCATCAAGCGCAGAAGGAGAATTTTGCCTCAGCTGAAAAGCTTTGTAAGATTGCCGGGAACAAAAACTGCCATGTTTAGCAGTGAGGATATGCTATTCCAGACTGTTCTTTTCTTTCGCGTTGTATCGTTCTGGTGATTATTTTGTTTCTTTAGTTGTGGGTGGGGATGGGGGTGGGGGGTGGGGGGGGGAGTGGGGAGTGGGAGAGAGGTGTGTGTTAAAGAGTATGTTCAGGATATCATTATTGAACGTTTTCGAGTATTGTTTTGTTGCAAGTCGCGTCAGTTTGTTGAACGAAGTGTACCAAAGTGAGTCAGGCGCAGTTCCGGCTAAGCACTTCACATGGCGTCGAGCTTTTTCGGAGACTGATCTGAGTTCAGTTATTTTGTCGCGTTCCTGGAAAATCCTTGACCTACGTAGGAAGCGAATAGATCAGCAATGCCGGTCAAGTTGTGCGTCATTTCGCAGGTTTGGTGCACACACAAGAATGGTTTTCAGTATTGTTGTCCATCAAAGATTAATGAGTTGGTATGTTTCACCGTGGTTGTCGATTTCATGCGCATGTTATACGCGAGTTTTAAACCTAAGTGAAGAACAAAAAAAAAAATGCATTTCCGGTTCAGAAGCTGAAAAAATGGATTGAGCCCAACTGCACGTGCAAACGCAGCCTTGACTGAATATCGAGGGTGTTTGTTGTTGTCTGTCTTGTTGTTGCAGGGGCGTAGGAACCACGGGGGCCCTGGGGGCCCAGGCCCCCGTTCGATTTTTGGAAGGGGGGCCCGAATATCTTTGGGCCCCCCTTGCTTTTGATAAGAGGAGAGTCGCAGGACACAATCCTTGGCAGTCAACACACACACACACACACACACACACACACACACACACACACACACACACACACACACACAAACCTCCCCCCCCCCCTCCTTCTTCACCCCGGCCGTATGGCTCACCCGACTTAGTGGGCCCCCCTTCCTCTCAGCATCTTCCTACGCGCCTGTGTTGTTGTTGTTGTTTGTGTGTTTGTTGTTGGTCTTGTTGGTCTTGTTGTTATGAAATATTCCCGTTATGCAAACGGGGAATTATTTTTGAGTTAGTGGTGTTTGTATTTTGTTCGTCGTTAGATACATGAGACTGGGAAAGTTTTCGTCAGTGATGCACAATGACAGGTTAAATATTTTCCCTGTTGCTGCTCCCCCCCCCCCCCCCCCCATCTCTCTCTCTCTCTCGCATTGATCTCTTTAGAAACAGCTTTTCTTTCTCGGGTGCTTCTTTGTGGAACAGGCCTCCAAATACCATAAAATCAATTGATTCACGCAAGATGTTCAAAAAAGAAGTTTTTAAACACTTTCAAGAGCAGGGATAAATCCTCCCAGCATTGCCTTTTTATGTACGTACTAATGTAGAGGCTTATCTCCCTCAAAATGACCAGTCATACAAGATAGACATCACTTGTATATGCACATTTTTTTTTAATCTATGCGCAGCTTCTAGAAATGCGAGTTTGCACGTGTCTCAGCGCACGCTCGTATTATTTTAGTGTGTGTGTGTGTGTGTGTGTGTGTGTGTGTGTGTGTGTGTGTGTGTGTGTGTGTGTGTGTGTGTGTACTACATGCATATGTTTGTTTTGTGTTTTGATTTAGCCTTTTTCTCTTTCTCCTTCGTGTTTTTATAATCTTATGTTGTTGTAGTTTAGCAAGGACAGATTGTCAGACAGGTTCTCGTGAACCTATATCTCAATCCTTGCGTAATAAAGTTTCATCATCATCATCATCATCTCTCTCTCTCTCTCTCAGTGTGTGTGTGTGTGTGTGTGTGTGTGTGTGTGTGTGTGTGTGTGTTCAGAGCTTTTTATGCTTTATTTTTATTTAACCTACCCACCCCCCACCCCCCGTATACACACACACACACACACACACACACACACACACACACACACACACCATAATTTACTTAGTGCTGGAGGCAAATTGTTTTTAAGTGTAACAATGCTGTACGTGTTTGGACAAATAAATTCATTTGACTTTGTCAGTCTTGACTTGACCCATTCTGATTCCGCTGTGCCGGGCCCAACTGGTTTGGCGAATTGAGTGACGCGGCCGGGGTCAAGTTGTTGCAGAGTGTCAGTTGTTGATCTGATCTCGGTGTCTGCACTGAGACACTGAGAAACATGTGCTGAGTGCATCACGTTACCCAGAGACTGCACAACAATCAGCATACGCAAAAACACACGACAAGTGGCTGCTTGTGCCGTAGGCAAACCGTTGGCGTATTTGTTCAAATTTTCAAGGTCAAGAGAAACTGCGTCTGACTCAGTCAGACCTTCTCAGTCTCAGGCTCAGCCCGTCCGCCACACCTCCATCAGTCATAGCCACCCTCCCCTCCGTCATACCCCTATCCTATCCCACATAATCACCTGTCAAACTGAATAACAAACTATGAAAAAAAGCAATCTACTCGCTCAGAGAATAAAAACAGGTGGTATGGTTATGGCCGGTCTTCTGCATGTGACTCCGGCCGCACGCGCCACGACTCTCACGTGCACTGACTGAGAGCTAGGTGACTAAAATAAACAAGTTGATACGTCAATGTAGCAATGAAAAAGGAGGCAGTCGACAGCAGCTGCTGTTCCCCTATTTTCTGCTTTCCCGCTGTGAGCGACAATCTATTTTGAAACGTAGTAACCTTTTTGTGGTGAGTAGGGTGCAGGCTGGCTCAGTACTGGTTGGTCGAGTCAGTTTGGTACGAACACACTTTGCCCTTGTTGTTTTGCATGATGATTGTTTACACCACTGACTCGCTAGCGCAAATTTTCAGTGAGTTATTTACGAGTGTTTTACGTCCTCGCCGGAGGCTCGGTAGCTACGGCAAAAAAATTGAATCATCTCGTGGTTTCTTTCGTGGAAACCACTCGAAGTGATCATGTACTGAAGCTCTATCAGTCAGTATCATTGTAGTGAAAAATTAACCCCCCCTCCCCCCCTTCCCCACCTCCTCCCCCCCCCTCCCCCCCCCCCCCCCCCGCCCCGACACACACACACTCTGACACGGCACAGCGCCGGTAGATGCACTACTACTGAAAGGATCGGTGAAACAGTGAAACGCTGATGTAATGGAAATTTCTTTCACACAACAAGTTCAGTTCAGTTCAGTTCAGTTCAATTCAAGACAGAAAAGCCCATAAGCGCTCCACCCCATCAGTCTCTCAGTAATCTCCACAGTGTCGTCTTTGAGACTGTATCCGTGTTAGTTTGGTTTACACTAGTTAGTGCAAGCCATGAGTGATCGGGGACGTCACATCCTGGATCAGAGGGGAAGCCATGCCTATAGGTTCACACCGGCAAGGGGCAGGACTGAAACAAACAAACACAAAGACAGACTATAAATTATTATTATCAATTTTTTTTTTATTTGTTATTAAAATTTGTTTGTGTGCTTATTTGGTTTTTTTATGGAAAACGTTTCCGCTGCACTGTCGGATGGACTGACTGAAGTAATTGGCTGTATTGATTGTTACAAGTGAAACACGCATAAGACACACCATCAGCAGCCGCATCATCATTATGTGCCGCCTAGCGCGTGACCCACAGTTTCACACTGATACCATTTACGATTCTGTGTTACATTCCGTGACCCAAGTTACACAAAGTACAACTGACATATATTGAGCCGGCCACGTGTCACCTGGGACTGAAACGTAATTTTGTTAGTGGTTCTTTTGCAACACAGCCTGTCCGGCATGGTGACCTACTGACGCCGCACTGCAACGGTACAAGTCACCTACATGGTACATCTTACGGAGAAAACGACGAAGAGAGACAACAGAATACAGTATACTATAAAATGAAAAAGAAAACTCTGTCTGTCTGTCTGTCTGTCTGTCTGCCACGGTCTGTCTGTCTGTCTCTCTCTCTCTTATCTCATTATCTCGTCCTTGAAAAATAAAGTTTCAGTCAGTCGCTCTCCCTGTCTCCCAGTCTCTCTCTCTCTCTCTCTCTCTCTCTCACACACACACACACACACACACACACACACACACACACACAGAGGGATGGGGAAAAGGAGAGGGGGAAGGTGGGGGGCATCAAATTACCCTGAACTGATACCCCTCCAAAACAAAGATACAGTCAGTTGGCCTGACCTCACCTCAAACTCACCTCTCTCTCTCTCTCTCTCTCTCACACACACACACACACACACACACACACACACACACACACACACACACACACACACAGGATCTCTTTGTGTAACTGATGGCGCGTGCGAGTCCGTCAGTCTTGACTGAAGTGCGGCGTTCGTGACCCCAGCTTTGGGTCAAGCCGTCCCCGGACTGACCGTGACCCCTGACCTCTGGACGCGCGTGACCTCTGGTCAGCCCGGCGATTACGAGGCGCTATGAATAGCCGGCCCTTGTCCGACTGACGTGCTGACCTGGACGGAGAAGGTCATGTGACCTTGGGCGTCGGTACAGTGACTACTGACGTGGTGGCGGGTTCCTTATGTATCGAACTGTTCACGGAAATATTACACTGAACCAGCAGAGACGCAGAGCAGTGGTTGTTGTTGCTGCTGGTGGTGTGGTGGTGGTGGTGGTGTTCCTGGGTTGAACACACCCAGAGTCATCCCCCTTGGATCTTCGTTCTTCATCTGAAAAACTAATGAAAGTTCCCCGTCAAAACCTGAAAACAGTTGGCGAGCGCGCGTTTAGCTTTGCTGCCCCGGCCTGAGAGACCAGTAGGACATAGATCGTTTCAAGTCTGACTTGAAAACGCATCTGTTTCGACTGGCTTTCGACGAAGCCCACTTACCTTCTCCTGATTCAGCTACTCTGTGTGTGTGTGTGTGTGTGTGTGTGTGTGTGTGTGTGTGTGTGCATATTTGTTGGTACGCGCATTGAGTCACATTGTGAGAATTTTGCGCTATATTAGTACAATTCATTATTATTAGTAGTATGAAAGGATTACTTGAGTGACCGTTTTCAATTGCCCTCCCGACATAGGCAGACACTCCAGCTTCGGGGGGACTTCGTGTTTTCACCGCTAAATGTGGTCACGTCCAGAAAAAAAAAAGGTCTAATTTCAGCTAAATATTTCTTCCAAACACCCTCCTACCCTACCCCACCCCTCCCCCCACACAAGTTTTACGGAAACTGTAGTGCATTGTGTCCAGCGCCGTGAGGTCATACGTGACTGACCGGCGTGACCGGGTCAGCGTAATCGCTGCCGGACGAACTGACCACGAGGTAACTGCCCAGGTCACAGCCGTGTGGTCGAATAAAAAACAGCTGCTTCCTCGGTCCAGCCAAGGTCAGTCGTTTAGATTGGGTGGGGGGGGGAGGGGTAGGGCATAGGGGGGTGGGGGTGAGGGAAGGGGGTACGGTCAAGGAGGACGTGTGCGCTCCTGCAGTTTCCATTGCTGTTAGAATTATTCGCCAGGGCAAAAATACACCATGCCAGTAGCAACTTGAACAGTTTCGTATTTCAAGTCGTGTATGTACATGCCAACCGTAGTTGTCCAGCCTTGAAATCAGTGAGCCAGACATACATGATCAGTACACGCGTACCCTTTTTTTTATTTTTTATAAATATGTATATTATACAGTAACAAAGACAAGTACAACATGCTAGAACATACAGAACAGACATAGCATGTGACTAGAGTCATAACACAGTCACAGGCCATAGGGATTATGAAAAAGCTGTCAATAAAAGATCGAGTCCTTATAGTCCTTCACTGATGCGGGGTCACTCGCACGCGGCGTACCCTGTGCCGTCCAGGGACCGTATGTAAAACTCGAGGTTAATTGAACCCACGGCTACGGGCCTAACCCAGACTATGACTACAAAAGAAACTGACCCCAAAACAAAATTAAATAAAGAAGGATGCGAAGAAAGAAAGACAAAAATCCTTCGATAACGGCCGCTTAGGGACCATGGTGGAGTGGACCCGTTTCCTGATAAAAAAACAAAACAAAACAACAACAACAGAAAATTTAACTCTAGAGCTAGTTTAGTTCGAGGTTAGACTCCAACCCGGGGCTAAACTCCTTAACCCCGACTTTTACATGCGGGCCCAGTGCTCAGTGCCGTCTTGAAAATCAATTTTGTTGCGCCCATAGACATCAAGTGATCCGCTAGCGAAGCGGGCGGTGACCATGTCTCCGGGGAGCGTGTCTCAGTCTGTCACCACCAGACAGTTCGCTTCCACTGTGACGTCACCAGCATCTGGTCCGACCCACAGTAGTCAGCGGGTGGTACCCATGCGTGTTCGTGGCCTCCACATCCCTAGACGAGAAGCCGTCACCATGACTACAGCCACAGTTGAGAAACTGAACTCGAAAAATCTCCCCGCGGTGTCCTTTTCCAGGTATTTGGCGATGTAGATGTCTAAGCTGCTATGAAATCTCTTAACAACACGTTGTAGGTGAACAACTACTAAAGCGATGATAATCAGTTACTTGAAAGTCGGCCAAACGGCGTTTCCAGGGAACTACTTTGCGCTGAAAGCAGATGTGATCAGTTGATACTTAGTTTAATGCTTCAGTGACACCCGTGAAAGCACATGGTTGTTAGTGTGTCTCGTGCGGCGGAGAGGTTTTGGCTGCTTACGACGCCGGCCGGGAGTCCAACATGCACGCAGCGCACGGATATTTGCGGATCGACCTCGTTGCGCGAAGTGAAGTACGTGCAATTACCAACAGTGGCAGAGATTAGAACTTGAGTCGGCCGCGTGCAGTGCACATAATTATGCACATGTTCCCAGCTGGGCACGTTTTCTCTGTCACTACATGGTTTCCGCCCTACATGGTCCAACCCTTGTCGTGGGGTAGTGGCTTGTGTACCTCAATGACCCAGAGAGCTACGCCAGCGGGAGCACATGCTCCTGGCAGGGTCACCCAAGCTGGAAAGGTCGAAGGGTAGAGGTCAGACGAATGTGGACCACCTCTCCAAGAGGCTAAACGGGTTTGCGTAGGGTTAACAGCCCTACCTGTAAAAAAACATAACGTTACAGAAGCATCGACAGCAACAAACCAAAACATTCACCTGGGCAAGGAAGGGTCTCCATCCCGGAGACCTATGACGCATTGCAGTGAAAGCCGAAAGGAAGCTGCAAGGCCGACCCCCCTTCTAACACCCAGGACAACGACGAGAGTAGCCACATGGAACATCAGGACAATGTATGAAGTAGGAAGGACCATACAAGTAGCAAGAGAGATGAAGAACTACAAGATAGGAGTACTGGGACTGAGTGAGACAAGGTGGCTACAGACAGGACAGCTGAGATTTTTATCGGGAGAGCAATTGCTGTACTCGGGACACACAGAGGATGGAGCCCCCCACACTGAGGGCGTGGCCCTGATGCTGGCACCGGAGGCACAGCGGGCACTCATCGGCTGGGAACCTGTCAACTCCCGCATCATCACAGCCAAATTCATCACCAAGAAGAAAGACATCAAGCTAAACATCATCCAGTGCTACGCTCCCACCAATGATGCGGAAGAGGAGAAAAAAGATGACTTCTACCAACAACTGCAGACAGTGATAGATAGAGGAGGAGCCAAGGACATGACCATACTGATGGGAGACTTCAACGCCAAGATTGGATCAGACAACACAGGCTATGAGAACACCATGGGAACACACGGACTGGGACAGATGAACGAAAATGGCGAGCGCTTTGCAGACTTTTGTGCCCTGAACCAGCTAGTGATAGGAGGCAGCATCTTCCCACACAAGCGCATCCACAAGGCCACATGGAGATCGCCGGACCATGTCACGGAGAACCAGATTGATCACATCTGCATCAGCCGGAAGTTCAGGAGATCGTGGCGAGATGTGCGCGTGATGAGGGGTGCCGATGTATCATCAGACCACCACCTTCTTGCAACAACACTGAGACTTCGCCTTAAGAGACACACCAACGCCAACAACACACGGACCAGGTACAACGTTGGCCTACTCAGGAACACAGAGACACAAGCAGCATTCCGGATCAGCCTTTCCAACAGGTTCCAGCCACTGCAAGACCTGATAGAAGACAGTGGAATGGATATCGAGACACAGTGGGAACACAGCAAGAAACTCTGGCACGACACATGCGAAGAGGTCCTTGGCAAGAGAAAGACCCAACACAAGGAATGGATCTCTGCTGATACCATCCAGAAGCTGGAAGTTAGGAAAAAGAAGAAAACTGCACTGAACACGAGCCGAACAAGAAGAGCTAAGGCAAAGGCACAGGAAGAATACACAGCAGCTGACAGAGAAGTGAAGAGGAGCACCAGAAAGGACAAGAGGGACTACATTGACAACCTGGCCAATCAAGCAGAGGAAGCAGCCGGACAAGGGAACCTAAAAGACCTGTACCAGGTGACCAAGAAGCTCGCGGGCAAATTTCAGCAGACAGACAAACCAGTGAAGGACAAGAACGGGCATCCACTGACAACAACTGAGGAACAGCTGAAGCGATGGGCGGAACACTTCAGGGAGCTGTTAAATCGCCCCATCCCTGAAACACCACCAGACATCCCGCCAGCTGAGACAGAACTACCCATCAACTGCGACAAGCCCTCTAAGGCGGAGATCAGGAAAGCCATCATGACACTGAGAAATGGGAAAGCTGCAGGGCCGGACGAGATACCAGCAGAAGCCATCAAAGCAGACACAGAGACAGCCGTCAACATGCTGCACAGCCTACTCAGCAAGATCTGGGAGAAGGAAGAGGTGCCAGCCCAGTGGAAAGAAGGGATCGTCATCAAGCTGCCAAAGAAAGGGGACCTCAGGGACTGCAGCAACTACCGAGGGATCATGCTCCTGTCAGTGCCAGGCAAGGTTCTCAACAGAATTCTACTGGAGAGGATGAGAGAGGCAGTCGACCCTATGCTCCGAGACCAGCAGGCGGGCTTTCGCAGGAACAGGTCCTGCGCTGACCAGATTGCCAGCCTACGCATCATCGTTGAGCAGTCACTGGAGTGGAACTCCCCCCTCTACATCAACTTCATAGACTATGAGAAGGCCTTCGACAGTGTAGACAGAGAGGCGCTGTGGAAGCTGCTAAGGCACTATGGAGTTCCTGGGAAGATCATCTCCCTGATCCAGTGCACCTACAAAGACATGAGCTGCAGGATTGCCCATGCCGGCCAGTTGTCAGAAAGCTTCGAGGTGAAGACCGGAGTCCGCCAGGGATGCCTGTTGTCCCCGTTCCTCTTCCTCCTGGTCATCGACTGGATCATGAAGACCACCACAACAGGCAGGAAAAACGGGATACAGTGGACACTCTGGACGCAGCTGGATGACCTCGACTTTGCGGACGACCTGGCGCTCCTGTCTCACAGCCACAGCCAGATGCAGGACAAGACTACGTGCCTGGAAGCCACATCAGCCGGAACAGGGCTCAAGATCAACAGGAAGAAAACCGAGCTGATGAAGATCAACACCACTGCCAACACACCAGTCACAGTCGGTGGAGAGCCCATCAGGGAGGTAGAGTCCTTTGTTTACCTGGGAAGTGTGGTTGATGGACAGGGAGGCACAGACCGAGACGTCACAGCCAGAATCGGCAAGGCAAGAGCAGCAATGGTCATGCTGAAGAACATCTGGGCATCCAAAGTTGTCAGCATAAGAACCAAACTTCGCATCTTCAACTCCAACGTGAAGTCAGTTCTGCTCTACGGATGCGAAACATGGAGGACAACGAGGACGATGCAGCAGAAGATCCAGACATTTCTCAACACCTGTCTGAGGCGCATCTTCAACATCCGTTGGCCAGAGAAGATCCGTAACGAAGAGCTGTGGGAGCGAGCAGGGCAGGAACCAGCGGCCAAGCAGATCCTGCGGAGGAAGTGGGGCTGGATTGGACACACCCTCAGGAAGCCAGCATCCAGCACCACACGCCAAGCCCTGACATGGAACCCACAGGGGAAAAGGAAGAGAGGCCGGCCTCGCAACAGCTGGAGGCGGGACACTGAGGCAGAGTTATATAAGCAGGGGACCAACTGGACTGGAGTGGCAAGAATAGCCCAGAACAGAGTGCGATGGCGAAGGGTTGTCGATGGCCTATGCTCCACGTGGAGCCAGGGGCCTAAGTAAGTAAGTACATGGTTTCCGCCCCTCTTCGCAGTGTGTGTGTGTGTGTGTGTGTGTGTGTGTGTGTGTGTTGGGGGGGGGGGTGGGGGGAGAGAGACAGAGAGAAACAGACAGACGGACAGACAGATACATATAACACGGTGGTAACATAGGGCAGACCCCTGTCTAGCTGTGTCTTGACATACAGCGAGTTCACAGACACGGCGTTGTATGTCTCCGACGTGCTGGACAAAAGACTTTAAACCAGAAAGACACCACCTTTCAAATGAAACTTGTCACAACACCCCCCCCCCCTCAGGCTCCAACCCCCTCCCAAGATAAATTCTTACGACTCATATTTAGGCTAATTAAAGCTGCACTCATTCTACTGCGTTTCCTCAGTCAGTCAGAGGTCACCTGTCCTGGCTGGCCACGTCCCATGCATCACGGACGACACGTGCCTTCACGGAAACGTCTGTGTCTGTGACAGATAACTAACTGTCAGATACTCTAGCGCACTCACTACTCACACAGACGGCGGAAACAGCGATTAGAGTGAGCGGAAATGTGCCTGAGTGTGTCCTTGACTGCGGATGCTCACTAAGATTCAACCTATGCCAGTGTGTGACATTTAAATTTGCAGTCAGGAAAATTACAGTCCGGGGCAAAAGAAACCGTATTTGTGTCCTTGAGCTCAGACTTATCCTGATTTCAGTCTCGGCTCTTTTGGACTTGAAATCGTTATATAAAAGCATAAAGCCTGCTCTTAACTGGGCACAGCGCGCGAAACACACATATGGACATCACAGTCGATGCGCTCGGTGTGTCCACTAACAACAAAACTGAACACAGCTGTGCTCGGTGACAAACCGATTGAAGATGCACTGTCCGCCTTGTTTGCGCGCCGACTGAGTGACGCAGTACAGCCAATCAGAATCTGTCGTGGAAACCACAGTCACAGTTGTGGTTATTTGAAATCCAGGTTGCTGTGATGACGCCACAGCGGCGGAAACCCCCAAAATCACAACTGTGTCATAATAGGCCGTGGGCCAGAGGCCTCTAAAAGGCCTACTTTTTGAGTTTTTTTCAAATTTGTGCAAATCACTAAATTTTAAGTGTACCTAAATGTAAATTTCACGCTGATTTCAAATCTGAAGAGATCCCAAACGTAAGTATGCGCACTACTTCAGAAAATGAGGTACAAGTCTGTGATGACCCTTCATAAGAAGTATCAATACTGTGATGTTTTGTGGCTGCAAATGATGCACTATTCTATTCAAAACAATCTGTCTTGTCCCTTTTGCCTATGACAATATAAACTATACATGATTAGTAAACAAATTTGGCAGTTAAGGTTACTTGCAGGTAGGAAAAATATAAGAGAGATAATAAGAAGATAAGAACTTTATTAATCCCCTCAGGAAAATTTATCGTGTACAGCTCTTGATCACATAATACACAGTACAACTATTATGACACAAGAACAAAATCTCCATGAAGAAATCAGCCATGCACCCACACGCGCGTCCACCCATCACTATATATATGCACCCACACACTTAAGTGACTTATCCATAGTCATAGCATACACTCTTCTCATGCATACTGCCATGCCACACACCACAAAGTGAAATAACCTGCACACATAATACATACTACATAGTGAAGCTATGTATTATAATTACATTATTAAAAACAAATCTACAATTCAGGGGATACTACTATAGTTCATCATAGGTACTGATCTACTGGTGTACGCCTATGTAATTTACACCATGCATCCACGCACTCTTCACTCATACACCCATCAAATACACTCCTGGCAGAAATACTGTTATGAATTTCATGATTAAGAAGAAAACTGTAATTCAAAATAATTCAGTCCATCACAAAAACAAAATCTCCACATAAAATCAACCATGCTTTGCACACTTATCTGCTCATCCACATATCACATGCGCACACACACTCAGCCATAGTCGTACACTCCACACCTCCACGCCATACATCACCTGGTGAAATACATTCGGATTTCCAATGCACTAGTCATCTTGCCTCATAATTTCAAACATAATATAAAAAGAACTAAAACTGTTAGAATACTTTGAGAACACAACCACAACAGGGGTTATTTCACTTTAGCAGCACACTGTACAGCAGCAACAGGTAGTGGACGGCACGCTCTGAAAACAGACTAAGACCTACAGTTATCTGATCAAAGCTAAGTTCTAATCATCAATTAAACGCTTTAGTAGCTTCAGGCAAGAAAGATCTCCTATGCCTTTAAGTTTGGCTTGCAGGAGTAATTATTCTCCCACTGAATGTACTTCTCTGGCCCTCGATGAGGCTGAACAGGGGGTGTCAGACACTGGACATGACAGAGATGTTTTTTTTTCTCAAGTCTCTTATAATAAATTATCACTTCAAGCCTCTTCTGGGGTTTCCCCACCACTGACTCAGCTTTCTTTACAACTTTGTCCACTCTACCCCTGTCCTGTTTTGAGATCTGACTACCCCAACAGACACAGCCCAAAAAGAGGACACTGCCTACAAAAAGTACAATGGACATGTATACATGTGTGTAAAACATGTTCAGAGTTTTCTCACTAGCATCAAAAGAGTGTAATTTCCTCAAGGAGTACAGTCTGGATTGAGATTTCTTTATCACATGATCAGTGTTAGCATTCCAGTTCAGTCTGCTGTCAATAATCACCCCCAAGTATATAATATATAGGTCAACCCTCTGAAATACCTCCCCCTTACTATCTACAGGATCAACATACTTGGCTTTTTTCCCTGAAATCAATGACCATTTCTCTGGTCTTACCAATACTGAGATGTAAAAAATGACACCACTCAACAAAGTTTATTGTAAAGATGGGCAACAAACATCATAATATATCATATTGGGAATGAGGAGATTGAGACGCAGCAGTATGCAATAAAGCTGAAAAAAAAAAACAAAAAAACTCCTGACTGAGTACAGTGCCATTAGTATTTAAAACGATAAAGTTGAACAGCATAATGAAACAGTAATGCTCATAATTACTTACAATACAAGGCAGAAAACTGCATGGTCTGTTTTCACGGTCTCTTGGTGTAGCACCTGAATGCCCTGTCTCATCATCTGACTGGTCTGTGAGAATTTAAACTGGTGTTGTCACACTCTCAGATATTGTGGCTTTAATTGTTAATACCTCAGACGTCACTGTCAGAATTTACACTGGCATTGCCTTAGCCCCCAAATGGGGCCAATGCTGTGGCTTTACCAGTAATTTCTGTCACCTCAGATATCACTGTCATACTCTGATGTGTCACTGTCACAATCTGAAGCACCATCACACACCTGGCTCTCAGCTTCATCTGCACTGTTAGCTACATGTAAGATGTCTTGTGCAGTGGCAAGAATCTTTCTCTTTACAGTCCCACTGACATCAGCAAATTTGTCCAGCCAAACTTCATTAATAGAAGTACCACACATCCACACCAATAAATTGAACAAGCCCACAAGAACCATCTCCATAGCATGCTCCGTTGTGAGATCCTTGCTGTCAGCAGGCCATACTGCTGGTGATGTCACTGACATGACCTGCTCCCTCAGATACATGCTCCCATGGTAAAGTTGCCTCTTGTTGGCCTCATCTGAAAAATATTGTACCAGCAACAGGCATATAGTGACCTTAGGCAGGATGCTTGGCACAGCTGAAATACTCCCCGATCCCCTCCCCAAACAACTCAATTAGTACTAATCTAGGAAGTAGTGGAACTCTCAAATTTTTTTATTTTTTTTAATATACGCTATTCATCGTGCTACGTTGAAGCTGACCGTGACTACAAAGAAGTCTAGACCTGTCTATATTATGCGGTCCGGCAACGTAATTATCAAGATCACTGAAAAATGCTCATATTATCATTGTGATTACATACTATTTTCACGAACTTCTCATTCAGTTTAATAAATCAAACCTAATCCGAAGCACCACGTACAAAAGTTGCAGAAACTTACCTTGAACTATGATATGCCTGTAATCGATTGTAGCATTTCTTGTGAAACCCTGCCTCGTCAACGTTGAGGTCACTAAAGGCTTCCAAAGAATGACGAGCGACGTCTCCTTGAGTGCAGACGAACAAAGACCACCTTTCGCGACATTCCGAGACTCTTTGCATCGTTTTCTCGCTGAAAGAAAACTGTTTCACTACTGTTGGTCGCCCGTACCAAGCGTCGGCAGCCATGTTTGTTTCCAAGCGTAGTCTCTTTCTGATTGGTCGAAAAATTAATTTATTCATCAAGTGAATGAATCGGCGCCTCTTCAGTAAAATCCGATTACCTCCCTTACAAGCTCTTTCTAATTATCTTTCATCCGCGATTAAAAACCAGTGCGCAACATTTCAGCTGAGATCTCCCAGTTTCTATCTAGTTATGGTGTATTATTGATGATAAAAACCAGAAAATGTCATTTGCATTGCAAAAATATTTTATGACACGAAAACCGAGGGCGGCCCACGGCCTATAACTGTGGACAGCACTGTGGCGCTCCGCAGTGCCCAGTTAAGAGCCGGCTTTAGGGTTTTTTGTTTGTTTGTTTGTTTGTTTGTTACATGGCACGACTGAGAGCAGTGACCTTTGAACTTGGAGGAAAATCCGTCAGGTGTTGAATCGGCAACAAGACAACAGACACCGCAAACTGAAATCACATCAGCTGGCGCAAGGGAGGTCACCCGCGTCGCATTTTTACTTCCCCTGGCCCAAGCTGCAGCTGTTTATCTCAGCCAGGGCAGTAAGAGTACATGGGAATTAAGGGGATGTGTGTGTGTGTGTGTGTGTGTGTGTGTGTGTGTGTGTGTGTGTAGTCTTTATTGCTTGCGCGACTTTAAGACCTTAAAACTTACTCATTCACTCACCCTCTCTTTTCGTTGTTCATCCTTAAAAAAAGGTTAAAAAAAAAACCCAAAAAAACCAGCGGTGTGAATGGGTGCGATCAATGTCACGCGAGATTCACCGCATATACAGCCGAGGTTAGCCGGTACACACTCAATGTCCTTACCACCTGCCACCGACATTACATACAGTGCGGGGAGATAACCAATAAAACTGTGACGTCACTGGAGGCAAGGCCACGACCGACAACTCCTAGTGACACGCATAAAGTGAAGTGAACAGAGTTGGCACGGGGTGAAACACGCGTACACGGATTGTTTGCGAGTTAAGTAAACACATCAATCGGCGTTTTTAGTAGGAAGTAAACTGCGATTTAACCTCATGATAGTAGGATACGGTTTTGTTTGGTCACGTTTTGTTCCATAGCCGGACCATAAATCCCGAAAAACTCACTCACTCACTCCATACTGCCGGACCGCTGGGGGAGCCGGTGTAGGATCCGGTCCGGTCCCCCCTCTGAAGCAGTCCCCCGGGGGACCAATTCGTGGCAAAAACTGCTCTATAATGGTCCCCCCTTAGACATCCAGCCTCGTTTTCGACTGGTCCCCCTGGGCGATTTTGGTCCCCCCTCGCATCCAAAATAGGCCCCCCTCTCGAACTGGTCCCCCTCTTTTCTAACCAATGTAGAGCTATGTCAGTATTTATTTTTAACTTTATTGTTATAGTGTGTGTCAACTCAGTAAAAAACGTGACTCTGGATCTCTCTCACACTCTCTCTCTCTCTCTCTCGCCCCCCACACTTTCTCTCCTCCCCCCATCTCTCAAACACACACACACACACATTATGCACGCACGCACGCACGCGTGCACACTCACTCACGCACGCACGCACGCAAACACACACGCGCACACACACACACACACACACACACCTCTTTCGTTATATGTATAATTATTTTCATTTTTGTACAGAGATGTTATTCAAGATGATCTTGAACTGGGTCAAGGTTACAGTGTCAAATCTAAACTTTTAAAAGTGATTTAACTTCGTAGATTTGCCGTTCTATGTAGCCTATACTTTTGTTTTTTTTTATTTTCTCTTCTTTTTTTTTTGTGGGATGAGGAAACGGTCGCCACTAAAAAACAAAAGTATAGGCTACATAGAACGGCAAATCTACGAAGTTAAATCACTTTTAAAAGTTTAGATTTGTTTTCTCTTTTCTTTTATTTATTTTTTTTGTGGGATGAGAAAACGGTCGCCACGCTTCTTGACACGTCACGTGACTCGTGTCAAACATGCCTATAATTATAAGTACACGACAATTCATTCCGTACTTGGGCCACCGAGGTTGAGATATTTGCTGCAGCCACCCTCTTGGACACGCCCGTGTATGTGTTCACAAGAGAGGCTCCAGGCCGACAACCTAGGTGGCTGAAATACGGGCCAGTTTGGCAATCGGCCCCATTGAAAACAGACAGAGTAATTTATATAATGAATCTTGGACATCACTTTGCTCCTGTTTTTTGTGTCACTCCTTAGACCAGAACTGTTAGTCTTCTGCTGTTTTTGTTGTTTCAAGGGTCATGATTTGAGACACTGGTACTCAGTCTTGACTGTCTACTTGAAGTACGCTGAAAGCCAAAGGTGGCAACTAGTTTTCATGTCATGGACACTTACTTAATTTTGAAGAAATATTTTTCTATGGCGTTGTATAGAAAATATTAGATACTTGGTCTTTGATGTTATTCTCTAAATGCTATTTCCAGTTTTAAAAAAATGACAGGAAATGTGGACAGCAAAAAACAACCAATGCAAAAAAACAACTGAAAGAAACAAGAACACAACCAAACAAATATATCTCACACACACAAAAATAACAACAAGCACATAAATCGGAAAAAAAGAAAAAAAATGTTCCTATGGCCCTGTGCTTTTGGGGACAATAAAGTTTTGTAACAATAAAGTTAAAAATAAATACTGACATAGCTCTACATTGGTTAGAAAAGAGGGGGACCAGTTCGAGAGGGGGCCTATTTTGGATGCGAGGGGGGACCAAAATCGCCCAGGGGGACCAGTCGAAAACGAGGCTGGATGTCTAAGGGGGGGACCATTATAGAGCAGTTTTTGCCACGAATTGGTCCCCCGGGGGACTACTTCAGAGGGGGGACCGGACCGGATGCTACACCGGGATTGCCGAATGGTAGAGCGTTGGTCTTTCAATGCTCGGGTCGTGAGTTCGAATCCCGGCTGAGGCCAAACAGTTGTGCTGGCCTTTTTCTCGTTGCCCCGTCTTTGATTTCACCTATACGTGACGGAAAAGGACGTTAAACTCCCAAAACATCCATAGAGACTGCTCGCAACATGAGGCAGTGGCCGACGGTCGAGGCTAAAAGAGCAGGACAGAACCCGTATGAACGAAAACAACAAAGACGACACTTAGGAGATTACTGAGAGATGGAGATGGGGCGCGTATGGGCTTTTCCTATCGCAGAGATACATGTACCATCTTGGACTGAAGTGTTTAAATCCCATCTGAAGACCTTTCTCCGCCTTCCGTCCATAACTTCTGTTGAGTCTGTCTGTGTGTACCGGCCATGAGTCGTTTGATGTCGCTGCGCCTGCCAAATTAAGTTGGAGTCTAGTAGAGCCGGTGGGTGCAAGGAGAGAGAGAGAGAGAGTGTGTGTGGTTAAGATGAGCGCACATATCCTTGGTACTTGGAGACAGCACTGTATGAAAACTATGTATAATTAACTGAAATGAACTTTGCTTTTTTTTCTTGCCAGTTCCACCCAGTCCAACTTCTTCCCCCATGCCTCCTCACACCCCATGCAACCCCCGCTTCACGGTCAAGTCTTGTCAGTTGCTCCCGAATCAACGGGCTGGGCTTTGAATTGGAGGGACGCGCACTGGTGGCGACAGTAACGGTAACCCGGTCAGGACATGGTCGCTTTGTGGGTTATCAGCCCTGGTAGATCGTGGAAGGGGGGTAGAGGAGGGGGGTGCAGACGGGTTGGAGCCTGCGTGTCGGGTCGTGCTGGCACTAAAACCTGTCAGGCACGGACAGGGAAACAAAAGGCAGCTGGACAGTTTTCTTTCTCTTCTCATTGACCTTGAGATGATAAGACCTTGTCTCTTACCCCCTCGCCCTCCTTCAAACTCCTCCCCTCTCACCCCCCACCCCCCACCGCCTCTCCCCCTCCCTCTCCGGCAACCCCATGAGGCAGTGTCTCATTCTCGAGGTGATTAACTCTAACCTTTCGACCTTAGTTTTGGTGATAAACGGAAGTTACTGACCCCTCTGTCTCTCAGTTCCCCTCTCTCTATTTGTGTGTGTGTGTGTGTGTGTGTGTGTGTTGACAGAAAGAGCTGGGGGGGGGGGGGGGGTAGTCGTTAACACTGAAAAACGAAGAGAGAGAGAGAGAGAGAGAGGGGGGGGGGCAGAGCGGCTTAAATTGAATGCTCTTATTTCATTTATTTATTTTTTTGTCTTATGTACTGTCAGACTGTACCGCAGAAGAGAAATTTTGGTTTTATGTAACATGAAAGAGACAATAAAGATATCGTATCGTATCGTATCATACCGTGCCGTACTGTACTGTACTGTACTGTACTGTACTGTACCGCTGTTTCTCGGTACTGTACTGCTCTCGGTACTGTACTGTACTGTACTGTACTGTACTGTACCGCTGTCTCTCGGTACGGTACTGTACTGTACTGTACTGTACTGTACTATACTGTACTGTACTGTACTGTACCGCTGTCTCTCGGTACTGTACTGTACTGTACTGTACTGTACTGTACTGTACTGTACTGTACTGTACTGTACTGTACTGTACTGTGTTGTGTTGTTATACATGTATTTGCTGCAAACTACATTCATGTTTCAGAAGGAACAACACCAACCAAACTCACGCCAGGCACACTCAAAACACACGCATATCCGGTCACCAGTCTTCATGCACTACGATGCAACGTGTGTGTGTGTGTGGGGGGGGGATTAACGTCAGTGGCGGGGTGAGGACTGAGGTGAAGCAAGTATTCCAACAACTCAATTCTATTTTAAGGATGTTCCCGCCGACACGCGGCAGTTCCTGACGGTTTTGACGCTTTTGTGCTTCATGACCCAAGCAGAGTTTGAAAAATCGGGCAGGTCACTTATTCCAAAACAACATGAATGTCGAGCAAAAATGTCCGTTGACGAACAGGAAAAAGTTTTTATTCCATTCTACATGCCTGAGCACTATCTAGGCTATCGTCGTCTAGAAAAGGGGTTTAAGTGTTGATCAAACCCACAGCACTAGTTCCCTTTTTTATAGAGGACTATAGATTAAACACAGGCGCGTTGTTTGTGAATTCTTCCATCATAGAAACAGAAGAAAAAAAAAAAACAGTTACTGTGTCCTTATGTTTCAGCCGTCACAAACAAAGGAACAGCCTTGTGGGGCGCCAGTTGTCCCTTTCCATTGCTTCTCCGCCGTTTCTCGGTTGAACTGACGGAAATTCAAGGCTTGCTAATCAGTCTGTCTGAGTGAAATTACATGGCCCGAGTCGAAAGAATCAGGATAAAACATTAGATAGTTCAATTCAATTCAATTCTATTCAAAGTAACTTCGTTATAGTCTTGTGAAATGTTTGTTTGTTTGTTTGTTTGTTTTGGTCCGGCTTGTCATGAAAACAATAGATATAAAGATTCTAGAAATTAATTCAGGAAACTGAAGTCTGAGTCATCGAAAAAATATGTGCAAAGCAGATGATTGCCGGACAGTGAATAATGAAACGGGTTAATTCCATCTTCAATTGCTGAACCAACTTATGTTGTGGGACAGTTTCGCCCCTGAGTGCCGCGCCACTACGCTCGAAATATAGAGTTACAGAGCAATAATGACTGATGATGACGATGATGATGATGATGATGACGACGACGACGACTTGGCATTGCGCACAGTTCAACCCTAACTGGCTGAGTGCTCACGGCGCTTAGGGAAATAAGGACCCCCCCCCCCCCCCAAAAAAAAAAAAAAAAAAAAAAACAAACAAACAACAACAACAAAAATGCTAACCAAACAGTCAAACAAAAAACCGAAAGAAAAAAAAAAACAGCAACAAACAACAACAAAACAACGACAACAAACTAAACAAAAACCAAAACAAACCAAAACCAAACCAAACACAAAAACAAACAAACAACAACAACAACAACAACAAAAACCCCTCATAACTTATGATTCGTCGCAAGCATTGTCGGCACCACTGAGCTGTCATGGAACTAGCAAACCCCAGTGGTCGCCCATGATGATGACGTCACATAGACCCTAAACGCCCTGCAAGTTTTTGATTTACGGTTTCCGTCAAGGATAAAGGAAGAGTGTGTGATGTTCGTGTGTAAAAATAGTCTGAATAACCAGGAGTGCAGGGTTCCCGTAAATACGGCTAAAAAATATTCGCCCGACTGAACTGGGTGAACTTTCGGTCAGTGTCGCCGGGTGAACTGAACTGTTTCCATGCAGCGCCGTCTTTCCTCTTCTGACGGGACATGCGGGAAAATAAGGACCCGTCAGTGATCAGCCGACATCAGTGATAGCAATATAACACTTTATGTACAGGCGGACACGTTTAAAGGTCTGCATTTTCAACAAAAAAAGTCACAAGCAGTGTGTTAAAAACAAAACAATACAAACAAACTGTTACGTGTGGAGATAATTATGTTGAAGAGCCCGTCGTCTTATCGAGGTAATACGATGACATACAGGCGAACGCTCCTCACGTAGCGAGTTCTTATAGACTGCGTGTTGTCTCTTTCACTTACAGAAAGACTCGTGAGCGCGTAGAAAAGTTATAACCGTGTGGAGTTTATTACAGCACTTCTCTGGTGTTACACACACACACACACACACACACACACACACACACACACACACACACACACACACACACACACACACACACACAAACAACACCTGCAAAATGCACACGGTCGACTATGTCACAGTTATAGAGTTTTCGGCGTCCCTGACACCCCTGTTAAAGCCAAGGGGAGCCTGATTTCACAGCTTGACAAGTTTTAGCACTGAGTGAGATAGACCACAGTGACTAGTCTTCTCGTGCAGCACACAACACCCGCTAGACTGACGCCGTAACGACGTGTCTCGCTCCCTGACCAAAAGCACAATGGCGGCCACTGCAAACTCACGCTCTGGTTTAAGAAGCGCTGAAAAGTCTGCAACTGTGACAGAGTTGCCTGCACAACGCACACTCGCAAAAAAAACAAACAAAAAAAAAAAACAACAACAAACCACCACTGTTTGCGGCCTTATGTTAAGATTGCAGACCTTTAAAGGGGGAATCTTTATGTCTATGTATCCTCGCTGATCGTTCTGAGCTGTTTTCCCTCCCTCTCTTACGGGTGGAAAAGGACGTTAAACTCCCAAACACCCACCAACTCCACCCATTCCCTCCCTGTTCTCCCCGGGGCGAGTACCCCGACAATGCTCGGGTCAGTCGTGAGTTCGAATCCCGGCTGGGGCCACATATTTGTGCTGGCCTTTTTCTCGTTGCCCCGTCTTTGATATCACCCATACGTGGTGGAAAAGGACGTTTAAACTCCCAAACACCCACACCACGCCCGGGGTGATTAATGAGTTTGAGGGGTGCTGACAACTGCGCCATCGTGGCTATCAGTAGAGTTGAGGCCGGTGTAGGATCCGGTCCGGTCCCCCCTCTGAAGTAGTCCCCCGGGGGACCAATTCGTGGCAAAAACTGCTCTATAATGGTCCCCCCTTAGACATCCAGCCTCGTTTTCGACTGGTCCCCCTGGGCGATTTTGGTCCCCCCTCGCATCCAAAATAGGCCCCCTCTCGAAGTGGTCCCCCTCTTTTCTAACCAATGTAGTCAGTATTTATTTTTAACTTTATTGTTATAGTGTGTGTCAACTCAGTAGAAAACGTGACTCTGGATCTCTCTCACTCTCTCTCTCTCTCTCTCTCTCTCTCTCTCTCCCCCCCCCACACTTTCTCTCCTCCCCCCATCTCTCAAACACACACACACACACACATTATGCACGCACTCACGCACGCGTGCACACTCACTCACGCACGCACGCACGCAAACACACACACACACACACACACACACACACACACACACACACACACACACACACACACACACACACACACACCCCTCTTTCGTTATATGTATAATTATTTTCATTTTTGTACAGAGATGTTATTCAAGATGATCTTGAACTGGGTCAAGGTTACAGTGTCAAATCTAAACTTTTAAAAGTGATTTAACTTCGTAGATTTGCCGTTCTATGTAGCCTATACTTTTGTTTTTTATTTTCTCTTTTTTTTTGTGGGATGAGAAAACGGTCGCCACTAAAAAACAAAAGTATAGGCTACATAGAACGGCAAATCTACGAAGTTAAATCACTTTTAAAAGTTTAGATTTGTTTTCTCTTTTTTTTTTTTTTTTGTGGGATGAGAAAACGGTCGCCACGCTTCTTGACACGTCACGTGACTCGTGTCAAACATCGCCACGCTTCTTGACACGTCACGTGACTCGTGTCAAACATGCCTATAATTATAAGTACACGACAATTCATTCCGTCAACCAGTCTTCGTTTTTCATTGACTATCATCATGGACGACACTCTGTATGACAACGTGTTGAACTATTTGAAAAATGGCACTTACCCTCTGACCGCGAAAGGGGAAAACCGTGATGTGACTAAAGTTAAAAAGAGACAGTTGAGAAAGACTGCTGCAAAATACACAATTCGAGAGGATGTGCTCTACCACGACGGAATCCTCGTGGCAAAGAGGAACCAGGTTCCAGAGATATTGCAAGAGTTTCATGACAACTATGTGAGCGGAGGACATTTGGGGATGAACAAGACTTATAAGAAGGTGAGCACCCGTTTTTGTACTCCCAGTTTTAACAGGCTTTAGAATGGGAACGAGGTTTTGTGTGTTTCTGGTATGTCTGGTATAACCAACACATCGGATATAGCGGCCACTTTTGTCCTGGTGGACGTTATATCCGATGACTCCGTATATAACGTAAATTTTCCGGTATAGCCGATGTCTTCGGTATATAACGGACATTTTCCGGATTGAAGACATTTCCTTTGCTGACTCTCTCTCTCTCTCTCTCTCTCTCACTCACACCCCCCCCCCCCCACACACACACACACTGTTATCTACCAGTTATCTTTAAGACATAGTATTTATAAATATTTCATTACTCTTTTTTCTCTCTAGGTCTTGGAGCGTTACTTCTGGCATGGAATGAAACAGGAGGTTGAAGACTACTGCAGATCATGCTGTGTGTGCCAGAACATGAACGCTTGCAGAAAGAAGCCAGCAGCACCGCTTCACCCCATCCCAGTGCCCAAAAAGAAGTGGAGCCTCGTTGGAATGGACATCATAGGACCTTTGCAGGTCACTGACAGAGGTAACCAGTACATTGTTGCCCTCACAGACCACTTTACAAAGTTTCCCGTTGCCAAGGCCATCCCGTGCAAGAGTTCAGAGGAAGTTGCCAGATTCATGTACGAAACCATCTGCATCTTTGGCGCGTTTGATTCCCTCATAACTGACCAAGGCCGTGAGTTCATTAACTTTGCGCTTGATATTCTCACCGACCGTTTCAATATCAACCATCGCATTTCTTCGGCCTACCACCCTGAGACGAACGGCCAACGGGAGAGGGACAATAGGACACTCAAAGACACTTTGGTAAAGATCACAGACAATGATGATTGGGATGAACTCTTGCCAGCAGCCCTGTTCGCCTACCGAACATCCGTTCACAAGTCTACACAGTTTTCACCCTTTTTGGCATTGTATGGTGAGCAGGCAAAACTACCATTTGACGTCACTGGTGATGCCAACGAGCAAGATCTGAACGAAGAAATCATGGACACTATGAAGGGGATTCACGAGGAAGTCAAGAACAAAATTGGTGAAAACATTTCAAGGGCGCAGAAGAAGCAGAAAGAGTACTATGACAGCAGGCGTGCATATGACCACGGGTTCCGCATCGGAGACAAAGTCTTAATCATCAATGCTGCACGAGTACACAGAATGGGAGGCAAGATGGCACCAAGATTCGTCGGGCCATATGAGGTCATAAGTGTGTTGCCGAAGGGTCGACTTCAACTGAAGAACACTAAAAGTGGGAAAATACTGAAGAATCTCTACAATATCAGCAACGTCAAATTGTTCCATGATCGTACACAGGACAACGCTGACCCCTCCCATGCTCCACAGGCTGACCCCTCCTATCATCCACAGGCTGACCCCTCCCATGCTCCACAGGCTGACCCCTCCTATCATCCACAGGCTGACCCCTCCCATGCTCCACAGGCTGACCCCTCCTATCATCCACAGGCTGACCCCTCCCATACTCCACAGGCTGACCCCTCCCATGCTCCACAGGCTGACCCCTCCTATCATCCACAGGCTGACCCCTCCTATCATCCACAGGCTGACCCCTCCCATGCTCCACAGGCTGACCCCTCCTATCATCCACAGGCTGACCCCTCTTGCCAGCCGCCATTGAGAATGAAGTTCCACCCCGTTGATGGTGCCTGGCAAAAGGATCGGGCCTCCAGTTTGAATTTCCCCAGACTTTTCAGGCGGCACCCCTCAAGGGAAAGTGTTGAAGTTGACATTACGGCTACACCTCTCGATAGCGTTAGCGTAAAAGGAGATGGGAATTGTTTTTTCCGGTCTGTGAGCTTTGTTGTTTTGGGGACTGAGTCGAAATATAAGGAATTCCGAAATATCATTTGCGATTGGATTGAAAAGAATGACAAACGCTTCTACGGAACGAGCGCACGTGAAAATTACGTCGCGACATCAAACATGAGAAACGACCGTACTTGGGCCACCGAGGTTGAGATATTTGCTGCAGCCACCCTCTTGGACACGCCCGTGTATGTGTTCACAAGAGAGGCTCCAGGCCGACAACCTAGGTGGCTGAAATACGGGCCAGTTTGGCAATCGGCCCCATTGAAAACAGACAGAGCAATTTATATAATGAATCTTGGACATCACTTTGCTCCTGTTTTTTGTGTCACTCCTTAGACCAGAACTGTTAGTCTTCTGCTGTTTTTGTTGTTTCAAGCGTCATGATTTGAGACACTGGTACTCAGTCTTGACTGTCTACTTGAAGTACGCTGAAAGCCAAAGGTGGCAACTAGTTTTCATGTCATGGACACTTACTTAATTTTGAAGAAATATTTTTCTATGGCGTTGTATAGAAAATATTAGATACTTGGTCTTTGATGTTATTCTCTAAATGCTATTTCCAGTTTAAAAAAATTGACAGGAAATGTGGACTTTCATGCATTCGATGACGTTTCATGCAAAGACAGTACGGTAGAAGTTTGTTTTGTACTTTGCTATTGTTATTATTTTGCTCATTTCAGGACAAGATGTGCGATTAACAATTTATTAATTTACATTTATGTTGCGTTATAAAGTGCACAGCGCTCTGGTTAACAATTTCTGTTGCAACTCTTTGCTATTCATTAACTGTTTCTTGTTTCATTTCTTGTTTCTTTGACACAGTTTGACTGGACATACCTTTTGAAATAAAGTTTTTCTTGTCAAAGAACGTAAATGTCTATTTCAGGTTTTGCTAGAGAGAGAGAGATAGAGAGTGGGGGGGGGAGAGAGAGAGAGAGAGAGAGAGAGAATATTGATTGACTTATTTATTTATTGTTTGAAATTCTAGTAATAATGTTTAGTATTCGGTACAACCATCTCATAAACAAAAACAAAAAAAAAAAGAACCAATGCAAAAAAACAACTGAAAGAAACAAGAACCAACAACCAAACAAATATATCTCACACACACAAAAATAACAACAAGCACATAAATCGGGAAAAAAAAAGAAAAAAAAAATGTTCCTATGGCCCTGTGCTTTTGGGGACAATAAAGTTTTGTAACAATAAAGTTAAAAATAAATACTGACATAGCTCTACATTGATTAGAAAAGAGGGGGACCAGTTCGAGAGGGGGCCTATTTTGGATGCGAGGGGGGACCAAAATCGCCCAGGGGGACCAGTCGAAAACGAGGCTGGATGTCTAAGGGGGGGACCATTATAGAGCAGTTTTTGCCACGAATTGGTCCCCCGGGGGACTACTTCAGAGGGGGGACCGGACCGGATGCTACACCTGGTCATGACCACCGGGAAAGGATAAAGGTCAAAGGTCGGGGTCAGGCGCGAACTCGGGCCACACGCCATCTGGTGGTCAGTTTCTGCCGGAAAGCATCAGTTAGAAGCCGCCGACAACTGACATAATACGACCCCCCTCACCCCCCCCCCCCCCCCACACACACACACACAGCAGTGAACAAAGGCGTCTTCTAAACAAATCCACCGATTTGTGGACTGTGGGTGTCAGTACTGTGTGGGTGTGTGTGTGTGTGTGTGTGTGTGTGTGTGTGTGTGTGTGTGTGTGATGATTACGTGTGTGTGTGTGTGTGTGTGTGTGTGTGTGTGTGTGTGTGTGTGTGTGTGTGTGTGTGTGTGTGTGTGATGATTTCAGCGCCACCATTTCAGCGCCAACAATTTAGCGCCACCATTTCAGCGCCGCGTCTTATCAGCGCCGTACAATTCGACGCCGTACATTTCAGCGCCATACATTTCAACCCGGGGGTGTGGGGTGTGTGTGGGGGGGGGGGGGGGGGGGGCATTTGTTTTACGTGGTTTAAGTGATGTGAGTGATGTGAGTGATCATTCATATACCCCGTTGTGAGTTACAAATCGTGACTGATCATGATCACTCACTCACTCAAGCCCGTTATGCTGTCTGGCATGTAGGGCAGCAACAAGGGATCGCCACTCCTGCCGGTTCTGGGCCAGCTTCTGAATGCTTCCCCAGGTGTGATGGAGGGTCTTGAGCTCCCCTTCCACGGTTCGACGCCAGGTGTTCTTCGGTCGCCCTCGTTTTCGCTTTCCCTCTGGTGTCCAGTGTAGGGCTGTGCGGGTGATGTTATCTGGCTCTCTTCGGATGACATGTCCGATCCATCTCCATCGTCTTGGCATGATGATGTGAAAAAAAATGTGATTAGCTAGTTTATGTGTTTAGCTAGTTCTCTCTCTCTCTCTCTCTCTCTCTCTCTCTCTCATCGTTTGGCGCTGAAATGTACGGCGCTGAAATGTACGGCGCTGAAAACTCGTCGAGCTGAATTGGTGGCGCTGAAATGTTGGCGCTGAAATGGTGGCACTGAAGTGTCATGGAACCCCAACACACCTGCTCATTTCGCCATGGTGTACCTCTAGTACTGTTTCTGATCGTCTGAAGAATGGTTGCGGTTGTCATGGAGATGGTAGTGCTAGGAAAGTCACTGAGGTCAGGTCACGGCTGGCCCCCTGTCTGACCTGCTCTGACCTGCCACAGCCGGAAGAAAATCTGGAAAACAAAAATCACCTAAGCGCTATACAGTATTTGTAGGCACT